>JBBJZV010000154.1:0-129379 GCA_039700735.1 Pichia pseudocactophila
AAAATCAACGACTCTCTTACAGTTAATTCAGCAATATGTAAATCTTGTTGTTGAACGTAACCAGTTCTTCTCTCAAATGATGCATCAATTGGTTTACCATTGATCAACATATCACCAGTAACAACACCAACATCAGTTCTTCTTGATAAAACGTTAAGAAGTGTTGTTTTACCAGCACCGGACTCACCCATTAAAGCAGTCAAAGTTCCTGGCAAAACATAACCTTGAACATCATCCAACAATTTTCTATCTGCACCATCATAAGGAACAACATAATCAACATGTTGCCACATGAAAATATCTTCAGAGCCCAATTTTTGATTTTCAATATTAGTTATGGATCTCCTTGATTCAGA
Organism: Pichia pseudocactophila; assembly: GCA_039700735.1. Classification (NCBI taxonomy): domain Eukaryota; kingdom Fungi; phylum Ascomycota; class Pichiomycetes; order Pichiales; family Pichiaceae; genus Pichia; species Pichia pseudocactophila. The sequence goes on from JBBJZV010000154.1 coordinate 357, forward strand.
AATATCATCATTAATTTTCTCTTCGGATTTATTACCAGTTTCTTCATCATTATGACCTATAGCTTCTAAAATAGTGAGTGGAATATTAGCACCTTTAACAAACAATAACTTATCAGAAGATGGAACAATTGGATTATAAACTTCAACAACAAACGAATTGACAGCTAAATAACCAACAAGAAATGCAAAAATAATACCCAAATTTCTCCACATATGATTCCATGTATAAGTAAATGCTAAATCTAAATAAACTAAACCATCAACGACATTTTGACCATCAAACATTTGCTTAGACTGAGCAGCTCCAACAAAACCACACACTTGATTAGCAACAGTATTGATATTATCATATGCAGGACCATTTGGAATCAATTGAGATGGTGCACAGTCCATGACTGAACCTCTAAATTCCATCAAAATTAGTGATTCGAATGCATACAAAACTGGATTGCAATAAGAATACCATTTAAACCACCAATACATTGAAGGTCTTTGAACCATATATGAAGAATAAAGAAGAGTCATCATCATGCAAATACCTGTTATACCATTAGCAGAACCTAAATCCGGCATAAATGAAGAGAGCAAAGAAAACAATAAGGAAACACATAAAACAGCCAAGTTGATAAACATAACAAAATTGAAGAAAGCACCAGCATCTGTTTTCAAACCAGAAAGGAAATAAATGATAATAGAAAAGGCAAAAATAACAAAAACTCTAACGATTGCAGATGATAATTGTTTTGACAATAATTCTGCAGATGGGTGATACATTGTATAGCAATATTGTTTATTCAAAATTGGTTTATCTCGGAATAAATCTGCAATTTCTGCAAGTGACATGATACAGAAATAAAGTAAGGAAAAAAACAAAACACCACCTCTTGAAAAAGCACCTAGTGTCGATTGAGGAGTTTTATAATAGAGAGAACCAACAATTAAAGCTTGAATAATTGCAGCAGAAGCTAATGTAAGTGTATAAGCTTTGTTATTTTTAATATTTTGAAATCTTCTACGAAGACAAAGTTTTAATTGTTGTGGAAAATTGATGATATAAGGAGATTGTTTTGAAGTAAATTTTTGTTTCTCTTTTGATTCAACATCTTTGAAAGTTTGAGCAGTTGATTTAGCAGTTTCATTAGCAGTATGGATTTTGTCATTAATCAATTGACTTAATTTTTGAAATTCTGGAGAATTTTGCCAATATGCTTCAAATTCATCAGCGGTAGTTGGTGGGTTAAAACCATTTTTAATAATTCTTGCCAACGGATCAGTAACAGCAGTTAAAAATTCAGCAGATGTTTGTCTATCTGGTTTAAAGTATCCCATTCTTTGAAAATAATCGACAGCTTCGTTGATTGGACCAAAATAAACTTGACGACCTAAATAAAGAACTGTAACATTATCAAAAAGATTGTAAATATTTTCAGAAGCTTGATAAATTGTAACCAAAGTTGTAGTTTCTGTAATATTTGTTGAAGTTCTTAAAGCTTCAGTAAATTCAAGAGCAGTTGAAGCATCCAAACCTCTAGTTGCATTATCAAAACAAAAAACAGTACCTTTAGTAACCATAGCTTCTGCAATTGAGACTCTCTTCCTCTGACCACCAGAAATACCTCTAACAAAATCATTACCAACCAAAGTTTTCTCAACATGCTTTAAACCGAAAAGAGTAAGATAAAGATCTTTGATATTATTGATATAATCATCTCTTGAAATATTGTTAATTCTAATTGCAGGAGTTTTACAACCAATTGCAAATTGCATTGTTTCCTCCACGGTTAAATAAGGGAAATGAACATCTAATTCAGGATTATAAATCAATTGATTTTTATGATGCTTAAACATATCTTTTGATTTGATACCACCATAAAAGATTTCACCATCATAACCTTTATAAGTTTGAGTTTCACCAGAAATAACTTTCAAAAGTGAGGAACAACCAGCACCAGGTCTACCTAAAACCAATGTCATAGTACCTGGAGCACAATAACCAGTTGCATTTTTAATAATTTTCCTAGTCTTTGGTAATTTAGAAAAATCAAAAGAAGTTTTTTTCTTTTTAATCATTGAACGAATTGGAAAAATTATATCACCAAAATCTTTAACAACAGAAGCAGAAGTATTAATACCAGTAATTGTTAAATCTTGAAATACAACTTCACAACTTTTAACTTTAATACCATTTTCTTGATTTCTATGAGCCATAAATTTAAGAATTGCTTGTAAATCAAAATCAGATTGATCAATTCTAAAAGATTTCATTTCACTTGCTGTAAGATGTGATAAAGTTTTAGATAGTTGGGAAAGTTTTTCTAAAACTTGATCATTATTATCATTTGTAACTGCTTTATAAATTTCATTGATATTTTCATCTGAATTGTTTGTAGGTTCAGGAATGAAAGGACGGATTTCAGTATTTGAACTTTCACTAGTACTTGAACTATGCATTTTGTGTTCTTCTTCGCTAGAATGTGACATTGCAAATTTGATCAACAACTAAAAGAAGGGGGGGGGGGGGGGGGAAATAATAATTCAGTTTATTTAATATGTCTTAAGAAATTCAATCAAGTAATGGAAAACAATCTATTAGAAAAAGAGGAAGAGGGATAGTATTTATTAAATATAGACTATCACTTAAAAAAGAAAGCTTGTAGATAAATTGAATTGTATTACAAATCTGTTAGTATGCGTAGGAGTTAAGAGAAATGGGCACGGCTAAATTGCTTAGTTGGGTGTACAGTAAGACGGAGATAACAAACGTGGGCTTGAGGGGACTCGAGGGGACTCGAGGGGAGACCTGGGGGAGACCTGGGGGAGACCTGGGGAAAAGCTGGGGGAAAAAAAGAGAAAAGCGCGCAGGCCCTCGAAAATTCCATTTCCTACGGGAGAACCACTATCCCCGTCTTCATCTTTCTTTGGTAACACACATGCATTTGTACTGGTGGGGTTAGTAACACAGTTTAGTATATGTCCAATTAACTGTATAGATTAAACACAATAAAGGTAATGATTTGCTTTACGAACATGACAGCCACTCACCTGTGACGTGGATCTCATCTAGTAACAATTCTGCTTCACATTTTCTCTATTCAGCCGTTTCATCATCGGAGATAACCTTTCTCCCCGTCCCCTCAATTTCAGTTATCTCCATGAATGTAGAAAACCCTAGATAAAGCTTAGTTTCGAAAAGTTTCAAATTCTTTCCAATATCGATTCGGATTAGTAGCACCTTATAGTACTGTTTATTATATGGATCTTGGCACAAACATTTTTTTTTTCCAGAGTTGTTTTGTGAAAAATTGATATATATTAGACAAAATTTATAAAAATCTTATTATAATTTACTCTCAAAATTTCTGTACTCAGCTACACATTCAAGCTCGACTTTAACTGCAGGATTTGGGAATCCAACAACTAGACATGACCTGCCTGGTTGCGTGGTGAAATGTTTGGCATAAATTTTGTTTACTTCAGCACTATATGATGCATCTCCGATGAATAACAATACCTTGATTACTCGATCAATCGATGTACCACTTGCATGCAAAACTTTCTTTAGGTTGACAATTGCATTTTCCGTTTGCTCAGTAACAGATTCTGGTAAATCTCCGTTCTTATCAGTACCTAAACATCCAGAAGTAAATACATGTCCATTGCTTTTCACACTAGGAGAGAGTAACGCATTACCCTTTTCTCCAATCTGTTCCCATGTAATAGTCTTCGCCATTATCGATACTGGGAAGAGACTGATCAATCACTAATCTCACTGGACACTCGTGTTTCTCGAATGTAAGTCGCTTCTCTGATAATTCGTATAGTATAGCCGCAGTTTTCTTTCTAGAGGAGCGCTTAACAATCCTATTTGGGTTTTCCAGGATGCTTGCAAGTATATATTTTCAGTACATGACATGAAGATCTTCTTCCAGAGGAATTCAGAAACCAGCTAGTTTTATAGTAGAAAATATGTAAATTCCATAGTTTAAGCAGGAACAATTCGTCCCATTTGACCAAAAAGACAAATATTCATACGACACATTGCCGAATTTGTATGTCTATCACAATGTACTAAATCAATCATATAGTAAATCTTCACTCATTGTAGTAGATCTTAAAAAAAAATGTTTATCAACCCACCCATGTGCATGTTAATTTGTAATGTCAATTCAGTAAGCTTGCATGCGTCGTGGCTCGAAAACCTGTCCAATGAAATTCAAAGCTGAAATCTCAATGCAATTCTTCGAACTCCCCTTTCTTATGTCAAACTCAGTCAGAGACAATGTCGAATCACGAACTATTCAATGAACCTGATCCTTGGGCTGATGATAGTGTGCCGAAAAAGTTGACAGATGAAATCAAGGTTCGTAACATTGATCCCTCTTTTGTTGCAAATGGCCTCAGTTTTATGGGTAATTCAACAACATCTTCAATGATTGATGCAACAATTGATACATTCGATTCCTTAAACTTTGATTCTAGCAATAGATGGGGTCATTACAACTCGTCAAATATACTCAATAATCAGCATAATAATATAAACGATTCTTCAAATACATCGAGAGATTTAACACCATCACCTAATGTTGCTAATAATTCACCTTTCAAACTAGATACTGTCAAGGACAAAATAAATGGGGAAAATGAATACGATGAAGAATATGATGAGTTATCAGATCTTTCAAATGCAAATATCTGGTCTCATGCTGAGTTGGAGAGATTCAATCCATTATCTAATAAACATTCATTAGATGGCATCGAAATCAAAGTTAAAGAGATACCGGAAAAAGAAGGGTTGGTATTCAAACATATCAACTATTTGATTACTCACAGTGTAAATTTTGGTAATAAAGTTGTATCAAATGATAATACTATACAGAATAAAGAAACAAAGGTTATCAGAAGGTACAGTGATTTTGTTTGGCTTTTGGAAGTTTTATGGAAAAAGTATCCTTACAGACTTATACCTGAGCTTCCACCCAAACAATATGGATGTATGTATGCTTTTCAGCCTGGTTAAATTCAAATAAACATTTTACTAACACAACTTTAACTATAGTAGCATCTTCTAATGATGTATCATTTCTGCAAAAAAGACGACGTGGATTACAGAGATTTCTTTATCAGTTATGCAAACATCCAGTTCTATCCAAAGAAAAGTTGACAATAATGTTTCTTTCTGTACCTAATGATTTTTCCAATTGGAAAAAATTTGCAAACCTTGAACTTCATGATGAGTTTAGTGGAATACGTTTGAAATTACCAACTAGATTCAAATTAGATTTTTCGGATATCTTGCATGGGTTAAATGATATTGAAAGTGAAGAAATCAACATAGCTCAACCTGATGCATATGAAACTCAAAATCAAAATGACTATGTTATAAACAATATAAACCAATTATGGAATGAAACACCTCGAAATTTTAAGGACAAAGAATTCATTTCAAACGTCAATGCATTAAATGACAACTTATCTAAACTTGCTGAGATATGGGCCAAACTTTACACTTTGGTTGAAAGAATTGAGAAAAGAGAATATGCTTTGGCTCTCGATCATAATCGTTTTGGATTATTACTTGAATCTATAAATACTGTTGATACCGAAATTTTTGGTATGAATAATTTGTATATTGACAAAAAGGGACGTACAGATGACGAAACTCAAAATATGGCCATTATCAACAGTATCATTCATCAAGTTTGCAAATATTTTACCTCTGAAAGACAACTCAAAGAGGAAGAAATGTCAGAAATTAGTAGTATAACACTTGAATCATGGAGAATGTTCCAAGATTATTTAATAAGTTTACATTTTTTGATTGCAAGATTTTTTAACTACAAAGCAGAAAGCGAAAAGGAAATTCACGATTTGTTAAACAGAATAATGAAGACAACCGAAAGAATTAAAAAAATAAAGATGCAATCTGATATCCGAGGCTCTGAAGTAGATAGGTGTGTTGATTCTCTCAATCAGTTAGTAGCACATTTGAACATAACTATCACACGTATAATTCTTGTCAAGAACAACTTTGTGAACGAGTTTAACATTTTCCAGAAAGTAAAGTACATAATATCTGAAGTTTTACAAGATTGGTTCAATCAAAGAAGTCGATATTTTGACAAAAGAAACGATTCAATCCAGCAACTATTTAACGAACTTAAAGATATGCCATTAGGTAATTGATTGAAATATACAAACTATAATGTAGCAAATAAACGCTATGCAATTTTCTTTGAAGCGTTGGTGAAACCTACACCTTTACATGTTGCGATAAGGGCGTCTTCAATATCTTCATCCTCTTGAAAGTAAAACTCTGTGTTAAATAATGTCTTAATGTCTCTTAAAATTTGCACTAATGATGCATCGATTTGGTTCTTATTTATGATAAATCTACCAATATCCTCCTTACCTATAGTCATAAAAATGAAAGCCATATCAAGCAATTCCCTTGGTACACATCCACTATTTTCGATTAATTCAAGAAACCTATATGAAAGAGATTCAGCAAGATCTTCTGGAGTTTCACCACTATCGGCTACATCATCTAGAATATATCGAAGGGGAGTCTTTCTAGATTCAGTGAATAATGTTAGTCCAAATCCAGGTGATTTACCTGATGTTTCACCCCTCCAGACATCTGTAGTAATATTAACTTCACATCCTGTGGCCCTAAGAACGTCTCTAGCCGAATCCACTAACCGATTGACCACGGAAGGCGATACCCTTGTACACCAAGCAATACCTCTGATAGAAGCAATCTTTTCTATAGTAAGTTGATGAACGGTTATTGGTTGGGGGATTAGCGAATTTACTAGTAAATGTACTTCACCTCCAGCATTAGGGTAAGATCCTCTTTTCAGAGTATGTAATTCAACATCCTTAATACCAAATTTATCCATCAAAGGAATAAATCCCCATTTGATGAAATCTAAACCAATTTCATTTTTCTTGGATGTAAGCCCTTTGAAAACTATAGAAAACTTCTTTTTCGAAAATGGTGCAAGCATCAACATTGGAACAATAAAGTATGTTAAAGATTTGGAAACTGGGCAATTATGTGTGAATGAACCTCCTATAATCAAACCCGGACGATAGATTAAAGATGTACCAGTATATGATATTTCAATAATAGAACCATTGGTAACTGATTCCAAAAGTCTTAAAAAAGAAACCTCATAATCTAGCAGACCTGGATTTAATGAATCTGATCGAATATTGGATATCTTGATTGATTTACCTGAGAGTGTTGCAAGAACTAATCTAGTTGTAAAGTTTTCATGGGTAGAGAAATGCAGTATCTCTTTCGATGCTGTGGACATTATAGTTTGTGTATTTAGTCTTTTAATAGATAATTTGTAAAATATATAAGATTCCTGGAAATTATTAAAAAAAAGTTGAAAAATTTCAAATTCCCAATGCGGAAGGTGTGAACTTTTCTGGTGTACGGAGCGTTTTCAGAGCTCACAAGTTCCAGTTGGATTTATCTTGAATTACAATCGATTTTGATGGCAATTTTTGTTTCCAATAGAAGCGGAGCTTGGAGCAATATTAGACAATATGGCTGGACAGGTAAAATTAACATCTGATGCCAATACACCAATATCAAATAATACCAACAACATGCAAAGTACAGCATCAATTGGAAACTCAAATATTACAACGGGGGTTCCTAAAGGAAATACTTCCAAGAAAAAATCAACAAGAAATATACAGACAGATAATCATGAAGTCTTGTCGGATGCAGTTGCAGCGTCAGGTTTGAATATTAGAGCTGAAGAAGAAGCAATGGTTCAAGGATTATCCATTTCAAAGAAACAGATTGAGCAAAATACATTTTTAAAGCCACATCAACTCAGTTGGTTTGCCCAAAAGACCTTAGAAGAGCAGGGCATAAAATCAGTACAAATTGATGGAGAAGTAGGGAACTTGATATCAGCATCTTGCGAAGATTACATGACCTCAATAATCACAGATTTGATCATAATGATGAGGCACAGAAGGCATCTTTCAGACAAAGCTACGAAAGAGGTCAGAACAAAAGGATCACAAAAGTCTAAGATCTCTAAGATGTTGACAAGTTCTGGAGCTAACTCTAAATCAGAGCTATCCAAAGCTCTGCGCGAGCTAGCTTCCAAACACAAGGAACGTGAAGAAAAGAGAATAAGAAGAAGAACTATGCTTGGATTGGACGAGGAAAAACCAGAAGAGGCCTTGATACAAGACCATAAACAAACCAATCTCACAGCATCAATGATGATGAGCGGTTCAAAGAAACAGAAGTATTCCTGGATGCAATCTGGTTCAGCCACATCCTCTATAAACTCTCGTGGTGATAATGGTATCAGATACAGAGAAGCACGTGAAGAGCCTCAAATAGTTATGAGAGATTTAATTGCAGCTTTGGAGAACCGCAGAATCGGTGTTTCTAATACTTTGCTTAAAGCGTACGCCCGTCTAAAAGATTAATTAAGACAAAAAATAACACAAAATTGTATAATAACTAAACCCATTGTAACAATATTAAGACTCATGTGATGATTTTGCGCCTTTTCCGTTTACTAACTTCAGAGGTTTTGGTTTTGATTCCAATTTCAACATCGTTTTCGTCGCCATCACTATCTGAATAATTCCTAATAACTTTACTACTGTCAGTATTAAATTTGTACTGTTTTTGTTGACATTTTTCTTTTTTAAACGAAGAGAAAGCAAGCCTTGCCTCTTCATCCAACCTTTTTTCCATATCTGTGTCGATTTGAGATAAATTCAGGTTTCTTTTCATACTATCCAAGTCATTGACATTTTCTTGGAGTTCTTCTAACTCTTCTATTCTTTCCTTCTCTCTCTGTTGTTCAGATAATCGCTTCTCCAATTGTTCAACGCCGGTATCTTGCGCATTATGTGTATGCTTACCCTTCTCCATTTTTTTCATCTTTTCTTCCTCCTCCATCTCTTTTTCCAGTCTAGTAATCATTTCATCTACACTTTCCTTTTCTTTGATCTCTTTCGCTCGTTCATAGTTCTTCTTGCAGTTCTCTACACATGTATAATCACCATTTTTAGGATCGGTTTCAAAAATAAGTTCGGCATAACATCGTGGGCACCTTATTCGAAATCGTATTATCTTAATTCCTAAATAGTTATTATCTGTGGTTTCCTTCCTGGCATTAAACTTTCTTGATTTTGCTATGTATTCATTGCATAATGTACATTTCATAGAGAATGGAACCATCAACCTAACATTAGGGTCCTTTTTCACTGTTTTCACCGCAAACTTCACATCCTTGGGATCCATATCTGGAGGATAATACCTGTTAGTTTCTTTTCTACTCATAATGCTGTATTATGTTGCTTGTTGGTGAAAATATGACTCGTACATATATCTGACTTTGTAAATTTTTTATAGTGTACATAAATCTCGGCTTACCATAATGAGAAAAGAATGTAGTGTTATTGTTGATATTTAGCTTGTGGAACGTGTTTTGTTGTTCTTCCCCTTTATTATCCCATCAATTAGCACCAATAATTATGCACTTTAATCTAGACTATGAGGTGAACGCATTTACTACTAAAGTGAAAACAGTAGAGGGTTTTGATTTGGGATCTTCATTGGACTCTTTAACTAACGCCTTGGCAAAATCGCCAATATACATCACAGATGAAAATACATACCAAGATGCCAAAAATTTGGTTCTTTTCATACCTGAGCTATCGGAACAAAAAGATCTAAGAATAATAAAAACCATATATTATACACTTACCAATTCCTTGCAAGCGGAGACGGAGCTAATTCAAGCATCAGGAAGCAACTTTGACGCATCTGAACATAAAGAAGTTCTGTACAGGCATGCATGTCTTGTTTACATGGCTGTTCAATATTTGAATGATATGTTTATTTACGAAGAAAAGAATAAAACGAAGAACACTTCCAAGGATAGCTCAAAAAAGAAACTCAAAGAAATGAATGAAATTCTAGCTTCCATTTTGAAAACATTCAGTAATGTTTTGAATGCTCCATTGAGTTTGATTTTACTTGGAGAGCAGGAACCTGTGGAATTCTGTGATGTCATTTTAAAGTCTATTTATTCACTGATGATGGGAAAGGAAGCGATGAAGGATAAGGAAAATAGAGCCGTGTTGATTAATGTATTTTGTCTGGTGGCATGTAACTACAAACAAAATGAACAAGTTTCAAGTCGTTTGGCTATGGCGTTGCCCTTCTCTGAGCATTTGCCTGATATGATTGCAGAAATCATAGCATCTGCATTAACTGGTTTTGGAAATAAACATCTTTTAACAGAAGTGTTACTTAATCTCAATGATTTGACCGAATATGGTGCAAATTTAGCTAAGCACGTCAGCATACTGCTTGTTAAATTATCAGAACTATTAGGTTCTGAAACTATGGAAAATATTGAATTATTTTCCAATTTTGAAAAAACAGGACCTGCTATCCGTTCATCTGTTATGATTGTATATGCAAATGCAATAAATTTTATTTCTTCTAATGAAGACAACTTAGAGGAGTATGAACGGTATGTTTATGAACTAATTGACACTATTGAAAAACACATACTAGATTCGTATCAAATTGTGCGTCAAAAATGTTTTAATGCTTTAGAATTAATTCAATCAAAAAGAGGATCATACCTTAAGTTCAATGAGTTTAGAATACGATGGACAGCTCTAGCTACACGCCATCTGGATGATAAATCTTCCTACGTTCGGAAGTCAGCTATAAACTTATTGAAGACAATCATTAGACATCATCCCTTTTCAAAAAATGATGGAAGGCTCAGATGGACATATTTTTGGGGAGAATACCTAGATGCTACTAAGAAGTTAAAAGAAGTTGAAAATGGTCGATTTTACAATACATTTAGGTTGAAAGAACTGAATGATGCTACCGAGAGAGATGTTGCTCTTGTTTTTGCCGATGAATCCTTATATAATATGTTGGATGCTGAAGAAAGGACTAGAGAGGTGAAAGATATTTTCAAGACGGTTGGAAATATGCAAAGATATGATGAGGATGAACATGAACAAGAGCTGAATAGAATTTCGAAAGAAACTTTTGAGTTGGTATTAAAAAGGAAATATTGTAGAGATGCATGCATATTTATCAAGATTCTTGACAAATCTTTTGAGATAGCTGGTTCTTTTCTTAATTCTAAACTTAAAAGTGATACTATAGCTGCCATCGAATATTTTACTGTTGGTGATGCTTATGCCATTGAATCAAGTAAGTCTGGCATTAAGCAAATGCTCCATCTTATATGGAATGGTGGATCCAATGAAGATGGCAACAAAGTTGTGGAAAAATTGATTGAGGCATATGTTTCCATGTTTCTAACACCATTCGAAGAAGAATCGGAGAAAAATAAAACGATGTATGTTGCTTCTTCTTTGATTAAGCTTACATACAATTGTTCTATGGCAGATTTGATTTCATTAGAAAAGATGATTGTTGAATTGTGCAAGGGGAAACTTGTGGATGAGTCAAAGGCAGAACGTGAAAAGGCAGATTATGTACCCAAAAAAATTCATTACATAACGCCTAGTGTGATAAAGGCAATCGAGTCTAGCTTTATCAAGTATCGTTACTTTAAGGAACGAAGAGGTGCAATTATATTGTTAAGTATGATAGCATTATATGACTATCGCGTTGCATACAATCGTATTCCCTTGTTTCTTCAATATGGCTTAGATTCTGAACATTTGAATTATCAAGTTGCTACGTTTACATGCATTGCCCTCAGACGAGTAATACCACAACGGTTACCCAAAGACTTTATCTATCCAAACTTTGATAGTACCATTGAAAAGTTGAAACGTATATTACTACTCAATACCATAGATGGAGACTGGTATAATTTAGCATCTGAATCATTGAATACTTTATACGAGATTGACAAGCAAGCAGACAAGACTGCAACTGAACTCCTAAGATTAAAAGCATTACAAGTGTTTGCTGACAATGAAAATGAGAGTTTTAATCATATGGCAGCTTTATCACAGTTTTTCTTTTTAATGGGACACGTAGGTATTAAAACGATTATATACCTTGAGAAATGTGAATCTGAGTTCAAAAGGAAAAAACAAGAAGCCGAAAATAAGAAGAACGAAACTGATGTAGAACTTGATATGATTAATAGTAGAGAAGATGATTTTTCTGATGCAATTTTAGACATCAAGGAAAAAGAGATTTTATTTGGTGAAGACTCGATTTTAGCCAAGTTTACTCCATTGTTAGATGAAGTAATTACGAAACCAAGAAAATATCCGAACAAGATGCTTCAAAGACAGGCTACTTTATGTTTTGCAAAATTTATGTGCATTTCTTCTAGATACTGTGAGCAACACCTCAACTTGTACTTATCCCTAATGCAAAATTCCAAAGATGAGATTACTCGTTCTAACCTTGTGTTAGGATTGGGTGATGTTGCAGTTTGCTTTAATACTACTTTTGACGAACATAAAGATGCATTATATCAGCAATTGCATGATAAGCAAAGGTCAGTTCAACGCACATGTTTGATGACTGTTACATTTTTAATTTTAGCAGGACAAATCAAGGTGAAGGGTCAACTATCACAGCTAGCCAAACTTGTTGTTCACGAATACAGTGGATTAAGAACAATGGCAAGAATGTTTTTCCAAGAGTTGGCGACTAAAGATAATGCTATATACAATGGGTTTATTGAAATGTTAACTGGATTAAATTTGGCAATAAGAAGGACAGAGAAGTTAAAGAGAGCCTATGAAACGATTCGTCGTACAGGAAAGAGGGCATTTTTGGATGACTTGGAAGACGAAGAGGGAGATGTAAATGATAAGGAAGATTTGGAAGATGAAGATATAGGTAGGGATATGTTGACAAGCGATTTAAGGAACAAGCAAGTTTCAAAAGAAAAGGCTGCAATACAGAAAAGGGCCAAGCTGGAGGATATTTCTATTCGTAAGGAAGCTGCATCTTTGAATGATACTGACATAAGCAAGTTATTTGATTTCAACAAGTTTAAAGAGGTTATTAAATTTGTTCTACCGTTTGTAAACAAGGATAGACAAAGATATACTTTGATTTTAAAGCTGGATAGTAAAATGAAAGTGTGTGAAAAATTTGAGTGGGATGCATTCGCTTTTTGCATTAAAGAGTTGATTAAAAGGGATGAATCGTTTAACAAAAAGGACGGTGATACAGATAAGTCAAAAATGTATGAGAGAATCCTTGAAAAGATCAAAAAGACTGAAGAATCAAGACAAAGTGTGTAATTATTTGAGCAGATATACAAGATTTTTAACACTATATATAGTCAAGCTTCTAGATGAAATTATTTCTTGGATCTATCACCAAAAAATTCATCCGGATGTTCAAACACATTTTTGGCAGTGACACTACCAAGTTTATAGTCAAGTGGCAATTGCTTTGAAAAGAGTTGCCCTGATTGTAGGTGTTCCTTAACTAGATCGGCAAGACCTTCTACAAACAATGGATCCCCGTTCAATGACTCGCATCTAACAACTTTCTCAGGATGATCCATTGCCTCAATCAACTCAACGTCAATTTCGTGTAATGTTTCAATGTGGTCGGAGGTGAATGCAATAGGAACAAGGACAACGCCTGGAACAGATTTATTGTCTGTAATTCTCTTACATGTTTTCTCTGTTTGTGCACCCAACCATGGTTTAGGACCAACTTGTGATTGCCAGGTGAGTCTGTAAGGATTGGAAAAATTCAATTTTTGCATGACAGCATAAACGGTAGCTGCAACTTCAGCAGGATAGGAATCACCTCTGTTAATAACATCCATTGGAAGTGAATGAGCTGAAAACTGGATAACAACCTCATTCCTCACATCTTCTGGAAATTTTGCTAAAGCATCTTGAATGTGATTTGCAAAAGTATTTATCAAACAAGGATGTTGTGGCCATCTGTCAATTATGGACCATTTGATTTGACCTTCCTTGTCGTGAAATTTGGAGAGTCTGTAGAGGTCGTTAATTGAAGATGCAGTTGTGGAGTAACTGAATTGGGGATACTGTGAAAACGCCACGGCTCTCGTTACACCATCTGCAAGTAATTTTTTAAGCGTTTCCTCTGTTAGTGGGTGGGCATAACGGAATGCAACGTAAGGTTTATGTGGAGCAGTTTCAGGTGATATTATATCAAGCCTTTCGCAAGCTTTTGCTGCCTGGTACTCTGACCATTTACGAATCGGAGAACCCCCACCGATTCTGGTATAGTATTTTTCAATCATTGGGGTTCTTCTCCATGTGATAAACTTTGCAAGAGGACCTTGCAAAGGACCAAGTGGGATCAAGTCATTATCAGAGAAGAGGCGTAGAAGGAAGTCTCTCGTTTCAGGAACTTTTGATGGACCACCCATATTCATAAATACCACAGCGGTACCATTTGAATTATTCTTTGTAGTTTTAGAAGCCGTTGAAAGATATCTTGAAGCAGCTCTCAACATTTGGTATTGATGTATAGAAAAAAAAATAAGAGAAATAGAAGAACTGAGATGACTCGAGTTGTAGGGAAGAACGTGTTCTTAAGTAACTTGGGGGCTGAGTCCTGCAAGACAATAACGTCATGATAATATTAAAGTGAAAATTAGCGATTTCGCAGCTGAGAATTCCGATTGTTGATCTTTTTTTTGTCACTTTTGGAGCAATTTAGAAGGTTGTGGAAGAAATGAACACTGTTTGTTTGCTTTGCAACTGGCAATGTCATTTGATGTCCAGTGGGAAAACATATGCAATGACTTTGCATTGTCAGAACATCTACAAGAATTTCTCAATGCAAAGCTTGCTGTAGTGGATCTCCCGCATTACTTATCTAACTTACAAGTTGTTGGGTTCAAATTCGGTGATAAGGCACCAGAAATTACCATCAGAGACATAAATATTCCTTTTGATGAATTCTATGATGCATTGAATGAAGAGGAAGGAGAAGACAATGAAGTTGGAACAGAAAAATTGAAAACTCCAATACCACAACCAGTAGAGTCTTCAATGAAGAACGTTTATTCCATACCGTTGACACCACGTCGAGAAGGATCTCCATTTGGGTTACCACTGCCATCTCCAACAACTTCGGGTCCAGGTACAAGTTCAAACTCGACGCATCTGTTTACGAAAAACCCATTTCTTATGCCTCGGAACAACTCAGGGATGGTGCAAATGCGACAATTTGGGGTTGGGCTTACTAACTTTAGTGTTGCAGGAGGTGTTGGAACACCTGGAGTGATTGAGAATGTAGAAAATACTAGAAATTATGCTATAAATGGTGGTGGTGGTTTGGAACCTAATTATAATAGTAGCGGCATGAGTCGCTTAGAATCGGAAAGTGATTATTTCCAACACAACGAAAGTTACAATGATATTTTAGATAATAAAGCAGATGCTATTGTGAACAACAATACCAATAATATTGAGAGTGGTAGTGAGATGGATGTGCAGTTCTCTGTAGATATTGACTGGGATTCTCACATATACATCGAGATAACGTGTGATTTGCTTGTGAACTATCCAGCACTTGAATTCATTCGTCTGCCCGTGCGCTTGAAGATTACAGATGTGAAAATCCATTCGTTATTGATTGTGGCATACATTGCGAAACGTGTATTCATATCCTTTCTATGTGATATTGATGATGATGATAAGAAAGGAGATGATGATGCTGATGAAGATGATGATGATGATGATGACGATGATCAAAATACGGAAAACATAAGAAGAAATGAAAGAGAAGGTGTTGTTGAAGGGGACAGTGATATATCTGCGTTTATAAACGGCGTATCTGAACTGAATATTGACTCACGACAAAATTCGAAAAGCCGTGTACGAAACTTTCGTGAGAGAAAGAAGGGAAAGGACCGGATTGATATTATACAAGACATGAATATAGAAGGTGAGATAGGAAGCGGTGCAGATATCAATGGAGAAATTTGGTCAGAGCAAATTGCGATGGATACTGACGGCAATGGTCTTATACTGCGAAATATAGGAAAGATTGAGAACTTCCTTCTTGGCACTTTGCGAAGTCTTCTTATTGACGAGCTTGGTTGGCCTGACTGGATTGAACTAGATTTTAATGAGTCTGAAGAGGAAGAACTAGACAACAACGAGGAAACCAAAACTGAACCAGATGTTGAAACAGAAATAGAAACAGAAACAGAAACAACCACAGATAAGGCTATGGATAGGGAACAAGTGTTGGTGAGCGATGGAGAAATAGATGCTGGAAAGGGTGTCGGAACACAACGACGTGGAAGTCGTCGTGAAAGTCGACAGCGGCGAGAACGTACTATGAGGCCCGATTCGTATGGTGACTCTGAATCTGTCTATTCTCACGAAAGCTACTTCACAAGTGGCACTGAAACGACGGGCACAGACAGTGATGATGATTGATACTATTAATAGTAGTTGTAGTTATAGTTATAGTTATATTTGTAGTATTCGGTAACCAGTTTGTGACCGAGCCTCCACGCATGAAATTTAGCAGGCAAGTAGATTTGGAACAACTGAATGCAGTAATGGAACGAATTCGTTGGTAAGTTGGCAGAGTGTGAAAAGCAATGCAGAGAGTACAGAAGATGCAGCTGCTACATAAGATGCTTACTCTACAGCGGTTCATTCACAACACAGCAGTAGTAGGTCGTGAGACGCATTATGATGTTCTGAAACTCCCACACGACTCAAGTACAGCGGATATCAAGTCACGATTTAAGAAGATTTCTCTTAAATTACATCCAGACATGCTCAAATCTCAGGGTCTTAATGAGGTAGAACTAGACAAACGTGCTGAAGAATATTTGAAGGTAAAGAAGAGTTATGAGGTTTTAACTGATACCGCAAAACGTGCAGAGTATGATGTACGAATGGGTATTCGTCGTAAGAGTGGGGAAAATGGTGGTAATGGAGTATATGGAAATGGGTTTATGAGAGAAGCTGGTACAACACAACATTTTCATGCTGCTAGTCGACATCGTAATGATGTTCCACATTTTGATTGGGAGAAACATCAAGAACGTAACGAAAGAGTTGAACGTCGATTCATGTACAACCAAAAGATGAGTCAAAATGTAGATCTGTTTGGTAAAGACTTGTATTCAAGAAATTTGGGTAAACAAGGTCCACGGAAGGGTATATATCGGGATTATGGACGTCCACGAAGTGTACATGAACAGGAAGCAGAAGGTAGACAAATTGCAATAAAAGTTGGTGGAACAGTTATTATTTTATTTGTTTTTTGGTGGATACTATGTAGTGGATTCAGTACGAAGAAAAAAGAGGAAGTAACGATGAAAAGTAATTCTGATGAAAAGAAAACTAAAGTTGTGTCGGATGAAAAGAACCGTGTCAGCAGGAGTGGTTCAACGATGAGTGTGAACAATCGTTATGGAATGATGTTAATTAACAAAAAAGATGATGAAACTCCAGAAATGGGAGTACACACAGATATGGACGTTTTTGAAGAACAGATAAGTGAGACTGTAGAGTAGTTAAACTATATATCATCTAAATAATGGATTAGTTTGCAGCAAGTTCATGTGACTTGATTGCATCGATGTACTTAACAATGTTCTTATATTCGGAATAATCAATACCCAAATGTGTAGCAGATTGGAAAATCTTAAATACAAAAATATCAACTGCAAGGACTCTATCAGCAGCAAGGAATGTGGTTTTGCTTTCAGCTAAAGAGCTATCAATATAAGATGCGTACTTTGGGAAAAGAACACGACCTTCAGCCTTAGAAGCTTCATCTGGTAAGAAAACTAGCTTAACTACGGCAGCAATAAAGTCGGAGTTGATGAATGATAACCACCTGAGGTGTTGAACCTTTTCTGTCTTAGTCTTACCAGAAAATCCAGTCTTGCTTTCGTCGGATGAGTTGATGATGAAATACTCAATAACTGCCATCATTTCAGTGACCTTTTCACCGTCATCGGAGATGAAAGCAGGTGTTTTACCGAGTGGGAAAATGGATTTAAAGTTTGGATCTTCCTTAGCTTCAACAACCTTGATGGTGTGACCACAGTACGCAGCAAGAGCTGGTAACCATGAAGATCTAGGAGAAATTGGGAACACGTATAAAGTACCAGAAACCATTGAATATGAAATCGATGTCTAAAAAGAGAAAAAAAAGAATTAGAAATCAAAGAAACCTGAAAGATTGCAAACCGTAATGTTACTTATGAAGTGGTAAACTAGAAACGTGTCTTTATATGAATTATGCCGCCGTGATCCGCTACTACTAGCCTGAAGAATGTGAGATCCATAATTTATTTCTGGAAAGACGTCGTACCGTCGGAGCTAGCGCGGGAAAAAGTCGTTGAGTTCGGGAGATCTATATTACTAAGCGCAGATTACAGCTGAGTAAAAGTTGATGTTGTAACTATTAATATATACCGGCACGATTCGAACAGGCCAGTCTTGGTAACAAATTTGGGCAAGCTAACTCTCTCCATCTAAATATATTAGCGTTTCTTTTTATTTTTTGAATCATAGATTTTAACTTCTTGAATTTAGTGAATGTTCAAAAGGGTTCTCTAATTCACATATATCCAACCCCTGCTTAATGTGGCGAATCATTTTATAAAAATAATTCTTATTAAGACTCTGACAGGTGTAAGTAAATAATTTTTATTTTTCTTAATGTAAATGTAAGAAGCACGCTCGGGAAAAAAGTAATACCTTTTTCTATGACAGCTCCATAATAGCCATATTAAACAATAACGTCCATTTGAAGTGTCAAACTTTTTCTTTGTTGCTATTTGCAAAATATATTTTACTTCTATCCGGTAGAGTGATAAAAAAATGTTATTGATTAAATCGGAAATATTTTTTTTTAGTTGTAGGAAATAGAAGAGTTGAAGATAATCTCCGAAGCAGTAGTGGTGATAGTGTTGTTGCTTTTGGGTAATTTGGTAATTTACAGATATGTTGTTTTATACTACCCAAAAGATATCTGCTCAAACCGTCTAGAAACCTTGAATGTCATCAATATACACTTTTTTTTAAAAGGAAGCAAACCAACAAAGTACCAGAAATATTTATGTATTTCTATAATTATCGAATAGATAATACTTTCATTTCATATACAAAAAAGATTAATTGATACACATTAAATTAAATCATAAAAAGCATAATATCTGTACTACTCCTGACTTGAGAGTGCACAAAGTGCAGCACCAACAGAGGAACCATCTTTAGAGATATTGATATGTAATCTACGTTCACCCTTTGGACCGATTTGAGTTTCAGCAATTGCATCACGCATCATTGTTCTAAAGCCAGGATAGAATTCAATAACTGCACCATCGACACCAACATCAACTTCAATATTGTGACCTTTAAATGCATCCATTTTCATTACTAAGGCAGCAATTGGTACAGAAGATAGATGAGCTGCACGTTTAGAAATAGCCCTAGTAATTTTTTGAATTGCAATACGTTCTTCATGTGTTGTTGGTAAACGTAACATATTTTTCAATTCTAATTCTGTTGCAATAAGATTAGTTGAATCATCAATTTCAATCAATGATAATCCCTCACTTGATAATAACCATGGAGTATTTAATCTATGTGGGAGAGTTTCAGCGGTATATTGAGTAAGAATTAAGCCTCTTTTATGTAAATCAAGTATAACATGACGTAAAATTTCACCAAGGAACATACCTGATATACGTTTTTCAAACATATGATAACCAGGGTTAGAAGTGACTTTATCAACAGCTTCATCATAAGGAGTCACAGGTAAAAGCTTCAATTCATTATCAAAGGACCCCCATTCAGTATTAATCACCATATGAGTAACTTCCTTTTCACGTAATTTATCAACAACTTCCTTTGGAAGTTTAGTAATATTTTCAAGTTTCTCATTATAAGCACCATTTGTACCTGTACCAAAGATACAACCAAGTGAAGTTAAACCTTCTTTATTTTCACCAGTATATGATCTTGCTAAAAGAGTACCAACTGTATCATTTGCTAAAGCTGCAACATGAACAGGTATATTCTGTTTATCCAAATGAGATTGTAATACTTTTACCACATCTTTACCAATTGTATCTGGAATATCAAAACCTTTTGTCCATCTGATCAACTTACCAGAATTAAGGGAAGTTTGTTCAACGGGGAATGAGAAGGTAAAACCTAATCTTAATTTACCTGCTTTATCAGCATCTGTACTATCCTCTTGTTGAAATTTATCAGCATGATGTTGTTTAACAAATAAACCAATCTTAGTTGCAAGGTATGAGAAAAGATCATCAGTTGTAGAAGTCATAAGATCGACAGGGATAGGATTTTTAGCTTGAAGAAGTTTGAAAGTATGATCACCATTGAGTTGAACAGAACAAACTCTGAAGTTAGTACCACCAAGGTCAGCAGCAAGGAGTATACCTTTCTCACTACCTGTAGGGATAGAAGTGACATAAGTTGGAATCATTGGCATTGATACACGACCGACATTATCATGGTTTAGGCCGTATTCGGCTGAAGCGATGAAAAGGTCGACTAAAGAACGGAGCTTTTCGGAGGAGACGTCAAAAGATTTGACGATTTCATCGACATTAGAGCGAAGATTAGTGTTCATTGTTAAAAGGGGGAAGAGAGGGAGGTGTGCAGGGAAGATATGTGATAGTTTTTGAGAAGTAGAGGAGGGAAAAAAAAGAAGAGGAAGCAAGAATGAAAAGTGTGAAAAGAAGGGTTGTGTGATGGGTTCTTTTATATTTACAGAGTAAAGAAAGTGGGGTGGGGTTGCCAGCTAGAGTCGTCATGTCATGTGCCGGAACAGAACGCGAACTGGTGTGGAACAGATTATTCCGGGATATATAATATATTATTGTACTGTACGGGAAAAAATTGACTAGCGTACGGATTAACTTGCACGATGCCGCACGACACGGAAATTTGTCGCAACAGGAAACTTGTCGCAACAGGAAACTTGTCGCAACAGGAAATTGGTCATCGTGCTTACCTAATGACGGTAATTACGTAATAGCTGCGCTTACGTAAGTTCCTGACTTCTCCCCCCTCTGCCCTTTCTGTCCTCGCTGACTCCGGCCTCGTGTTTACTGTGCTTTTCAGGGCCCCACGTGACCTCTCTAACAAAGACTAATAAACCTCTTTTAATTTGATTAAAATAATTACCTTTTTCAATTGCATTTTAAAAAATTTATTTTACAGGCTTCTCCGATATTGCAGCTGTTTCATGCAATTTTAATACTGTAGTCTTCTCATCTCATTCCCCTTCTTCCCCTCTAATTTCTTTTCTCTATTCTATATATATATATATATACAACCATGTCTGCAACAGTGAAAGCTTGCAAGGTCATTCCTGCTTCAAGAATTGCCAAAACTTATCTTACTGAACTTACAGAAGCAACTTCCAAACTTGCAAGGAAACCTAAACTTGTTGGACTCTTAGCTAATGATGATCCTGCGGCAATGATGTATGCAACTTGGACTGGTAAAACGGCTTCCTCATTAGGTTTCCGTTATGAACTTATTCAAGTTTCAAAAGATCAATTAGAGGAAGAAATTTACAATTGTAACAATAATGATGATATTAATGGTATGATTGTCTATTTCCCTGTTTTCGGTAACAAACAAGATCAATATTTACAACAATGTGTTTCAATTCATAAAGATGTGGAAGGTTTAAATTTTAAATACATTTCTAATATGTATCATAATATAAGATACCTCGATGATGCACATACAATGAAATCAATTTTACCTTGTACACCTTTAGCAATTGTTAAAATACTTGAAAATATTGGCGCTTATAATACTGTTTTACAACCAGGTGATAGACTTTATGGTAAAACAATCACAATTGTTAATCGTAGTGAAATCGTTGGAAGACCACTTGCTGCTTTATTAGCTAATGATGGTGCAACTGTTTACTCAGTAGATATCAATGATGTACAATTATACGAACGTGGTGATGGTTTACGTTATAAGCAACATCGTGTTCATGACTGTGATAAAACGCTTGAACAATGTGCAAAAATATCAGATATTATTATTACTGGGGTACCCACTTCAACTTATAAGTTCCCAACAGAATATATCAAACGTGGTGCTATTTGTATAAATTTTTCAAGTGAGAACAACTTTGTTTCTGAAGAAGTAGAGAAAGTTGCATCTATTTATGTCCCATCAATTGGAAAAGTCACTATTGCCATGCTACTTCGTAACCTGCTTCGACTCATGAACAACAAATCAACAGTTAATGCTAATTCCATTGAACAGAAAGTACAACCAACAGACACTCCTCAGTCTTTATAAAGTTTGTAAATTATTAGTTATAAACTATTTAGATTTTGATAGTATAATACATGCATGCACTCACACAGTATAATTTTTCAACCTTGTCATATTTTTTTTCCCCACAGATCAACATTTAAATTTGCATGCTTAATTAACGTCCCTAACATCTTCACTGCCACACCAAATGTCCAAGATCCCTGTCATTACCACTGTAGAGGAATTACGTGCATTACGGGCCGAATATACTGCAGCTAATGCTACTCTTGGTTTTGTCCCAACAATGGGTTTTCTTCACGAAGGACACATGTCACTCGTTAAACGTTCGTTAGAGGAGAACGATCATACAATAGTCTCCATTTTTGTCAATCCATCTCAGTTTGCACCAAATGAAGATCTTGACACTTATCCTCGTGATCTGGAACATGATCTTACCCTTCTTACAAACACGTTCCCAAACCGCACAGTAGATGCAGTGTTTGCACCAACAGTTGATGAAATGTACCCATCAGGTTTCACTTTCGATGCAAGTTCACAACGTGGTGCTTTCGTCGACGTTCTTGGTGTATCTGCTGTTCTTGAAGGTAGAACAAGACCAACTTTCTTTCGTGGTGTTGCAACTGTCCTCACAAAACTTTTCAACGTGGTGCAACCACGGAGAGCGTACTTTGGTCAAAAGGACATTCAACAAACTGTTGTTGTGAAAACACTTGTACGTGATCTCTTAATGGATGTGGATGTAATCGTTGTCCCTACAGTGCGTTCTCCAACTGGTCTTGCATTAAGTTCTCGTAACAAATACCTCTCCAATGATATACTCTCAGATGCTACATGTCTATATAGGGGGATGGAAGTTGCACATCGTATGTACATAGATGATAGAATCACCAACGTGTCTCAACTTACGGATGCAATTGTGCGTGTTATCATTGGTACCAATGCTGATTTCACACTCGACTATGTCGCATTCAATGATCCAACTACTCTCGCCTACCTCAATACTATTGATATTAACAATGGATGTATTCTATCATTAGCAGTATACGTTCCAAATGCTCATGGTGCTTCAACGAAGACTAGACTCATTGACAACATGATTTTCCCTCCAATTTCTCACTCTCCTTCTCCCTCTCTATCAGCTGTTTAAATTCCAATTCCTTCTGTTTCTGATTATCCCTCGTAGTAATTCCACGTATTGCACGACTGTAGAAAACATGTCCAAATGTGACAAGCCAATCACCATCCACAGCGGTGATATAATGCATCTGTTGTCGTTCACCTGTAAGTAAAAGTTCATGAAATACCACATATTCAGGTAGATACGCAGTGTCGGCAAAAACAGACGTGGTTGGTATATACATTTCAATA
The DNA here is from genome assembly GCA_039700735.1 of Pichia pseudocactophila. NCBI lineage: Eukaryota > Fungi > Ascomycota > Pichiomycetes > Pichiales > Pichiaceae > Pichia > Pichia pseudocactophila. The sequence goes on from JBBJZV010000154.1 coordinate 24,006, forward strand.
CCTGATCGCAAATGTTTGTATTCGCCGTGTTTGCTAAAGACAGCAGCATTAGTGTATAAACACGCTGAAAGACAATATCTAATAGCGTCCCAATTGTCCATGCAAGTAGTTACCATAGAGAATGTACGCTCGTAAACCTGGTATAGTTGATTGTAAATATCTATAGCATTCCGGAGAGCTTTGAAATTAAGGTAGTTTCGATCACACCATGTATGTTGGTCACGAAGTGGTTTCCCCTGTATGTTGTAAAACTGTGTAAAGATGTTGAGGAGAGTAAGATGGTCGCTTTCAGGTATATGAAAGTTAGACCATGCATGTTGTGCACGTTTTGCTGTGTCGGTATTTCGTTTCACCTTGGTAAAGAGAGGTGGTACAGATAGTGTTGCAACGATACGGATCGCTTCAGCGGCACATTCAAATTCTGGTTCATTTGCCAAGACAAGGAATTTTGCCAATAAAGGATCTGTTGGGAATAAGGTAAGTTTGTGACCAAGTGAAGTAAGTTTGCCAAAATTATTAAGAGCACCTATAGCCCATAGTTCATACTGTGATGAATGGATGGCATCCTGGGAAGGTGGATCAATAAAGGGGAAAGTTGAAATATCAGTAATGTTGAGATTTTTTAAAAGCAATACAGTATTGAGAAGATTTGAGCGACGAATTTCAGGTATAGGATCGTCCCACATTTCGTAGTTGTATGTAGAAAGCGTAAATAAACGGTAGCATTCACCAGGACAAACTCTGCCAGCACGTCCAGCACGTTGGTCGGCTTGCGCTTTAGAAATTGGTAAAGTTTGTAATAAGTCCATATTTAATTTTGGTGAATAAACTTTGAGTTTCATAAGTCCAGAATCTATAACATATTTGACGTGATTCAATGTTAATGAAGTTTCAGCAATATTTGTGGCAACAATACACTTCCTCGATTTAGTCGGTGCAAAGATTTTGGCTTGATCAGCAGAATGGAGGGTAGAATAAATAGGTAAAATAGTGAGTGGTTGCACAATTGTATTTTCAAGTTTGGCAAGCGATGAAAGTTCATCACGTAGTACATCACAAACAGTTTCAATATCTTCTTGTCCTGTCATGAAAATTAATATGTCACCATGATGAGAGGTTTCCTTCTCAATAGGTGTGGAGAGATGAATTTTTATAGCTTGCTTCACTGCTGCATCGATGTAATCATTTGGTTGAGACTGTGTATACATTATCTGTACGGGGTATGTTTTACCAGGAATTTTAAATTGGACAGCATTGTTGAAAAAACGTGCAAACTTTGCCGAATTCATTGTAGCTGATGTAATAATTAATTTAAAATCTCGTCGTTGACGTAGTACTTTCTTTAAGATTCCAAACAGTATATCTGTGTTTAAAGAACGTTCATGTGCTTCATCCATGATAACAGCAGAATATTTCGAAAGTGTTGAATCAGATAATGTCTCACGAAGTAAGATACCATCAGTCATGAATTTAATATGGGTTTCAGGTGATGTTTTGTCGTTAAATCTAATAGTGAACCCAACAGTTGATCCTAAATCAACCTTCATTTCTTCACTTACACGACGTGCAACAGAAACTGCTGCAACTCGACGTGGTTGAGTTATCGCAATAAGACCATTATGATGATATCCTTTCTCATAAAGGAATTGTGGAAGTTGTGTAGTTTTACCTGATCCTGTCTCACCAATAACAATAACAACTTGATTCTCATCAATTAATTTTAGCAATGGATCTCGAACTTTATAAGCCGGTAGATCTTCCCTTGAAAGGTTAGTACTTGAAGTTTCTACCTGTACTGATTCTTCAGCTTCTTCAAGGAGTTTCCGTCTATGCAAGAGGTTTTCCTTTTCAGCAGCAGAGGCCATTGAGCGTCGACGTTCATTGAGAAGATATGATCCAGTTTGTCCAGCTCTATATAGGTCTCCTGATTTATCACGTACAATGTCAGGCGAAACTAGAGAGGAGTGCACAAGTGGAGGCGTTGAAGAGAGGAACGGCGGTGTGAGTACATGTGTGACAATTTTGCACAGTGTTTTTGTCTGTGTAGGTTGATTGGTAAATGCCGGTGGTAAAGTTATGTGCTGTTTCACTTCTACGATTTGTTCATGTGATACAGCCACTTTTGGCAAAGTGGTCTTAAACTGGACAGCAGTGGGGCGTGACTGGCGTTTCGGTAAAGGAGCCTCAACTGCATCATCATTATCATCATTAGAGAGATTTGAAGAAGAAACGGGTTTAGTATCCTTCTTCACAAGTCTAGACCGTTTCTTAAACATGTAAAGTTAGCTGGTGGATAATATTCTACAAAAAAGACTTTTGCAAATTGAAATTTTAACTAGTCCAAGATAGACATTGGTGGCTCAGCTATACAAATTGTAGTCGTATTTATTACCCCGACTGCGACAGGAAATGTTGTTGTGGTTGGAATTTGCCTCGTCTTTCTTGCCGCGTCCTGCTCGCGTGATCGTGCTGCACGGTTTCGGGCTCGGAGTCCCCCGAGAGGCTGTTTCACGAGGCACGCAGCGAGTCCGGCCGATGCGAGGGAATCGCCGGTAAGGGCTCCAAAATTTTCCCTGGGTTCCGGAAGGTTCCGGAAGATTGGGGAGAGGGTATGGAGATGTTTCCTGCGGGTAGACGAGTCCACTGAGGACAAATACAGGCCACGTTTGCCGGGAATGGCCGGAACTACACCAGTAAGCGTGTGTCGTGGCAGTTTCTTACAGCACACAATAGGTTGAGCAGAAAAAGAAGAGGCTCAAGATCCGCGTTTTCGGCTATCGAGGTTCCCTGCATAAGGTTTGCCACGCAGGGAACGCGGCGAATGGATTGCTGGTATTTACTTTTATACTAAATTCTATAATATTATATGTGACTCCCGAGATATCACAATTTGGCTGACATTATTGTTTAAAGTACCTTGTTAATTCTTTGAACACTTTTCTAGGCTCATTGGTAAACTAATGGCTTGATGCTATAAACGCTGGTAATAATCTAGTTATCAGAAGCAGTAGTATTTTTAGTAGTAATTTTTTCAGTATTGGTGATACTAGTAGTGGTAGCATTATCAGACGTTCCAGACGCAGTATTGGCTTCAAGTTTTATAGTGTCTAAAGATGTTGCTTTATTAGTAGATTCATCTGTAGGTTTTAATGATACATTCATAGCAGCTTCTGTTGTTTCTTCCGCTCCTGTCGCTGTTGCTTCAGTAGCTGCTGTACTTTGATTTCTAAAGCTACTCCAAGTTTTCTTTTTACCGTGACCTTGCAAATGAATATGAAAATTTAAATGGTTAAGGGTACCATATGCTTTTGTGCAACCATTATAAGTACATTTAAACATTCTATCAATCTCGCTATACCTTCTCCTTTTCCTTTTTGTTTGTATAAGCGACTTGGGTTGTTTATTGGTATAAATTGAAATAGGTGTTGCGGTAGGAGTAACATGTGTTGAAGTTGAAGTAGAAGTTGCAGTTGAATTTGGTGTTTGTGTGCGTGTTTGCATTGACATTGTGGTTGTCGTTGACGTCGATGTTGACGTTGATGTTGGCGTTGGCGTTGGCGTTGATATTTGCATTTGCGTTGGTGTTGGTGTTGGAACACGAGATTGTTGGCAATAGGTAAGTGGAGAGTTTCGATGTTGTAGTGATTGCTGTGTTGAACATACCGATGGGTAGTGAAGCAATTGTTGATTTAAAGGTACGGATTGCGGTGGTAAAAGAGGGATTGAATGAACATATGGGTAGCGTTGTAATGATGGAATTGGTAAAGGTGTTTGCGATGGAGGTGGAGGTGGTAGTTGAGAATAGTATTGATTTGTGTATACTAAACTATGTTGTGGTAGTTGTGGACCAGCATGTTGTTGAGGGAAAGGTTGTGGATGAAAGTAACGCGGTTGTGGGGGGTGTAAAGTTGGTTGTAATGGTTTTAACGGTTGATGGAATGGATATTGAAACTGTGGTAAAGTTTGTGATTGTTGGTGAGATTGCATTTGTGTTTGTGTTTTTGTTTTTGTTTGTAGTTGCGGTTGTGGTTGTGGTTGTGGTGGGGGTAGTGGTAAGGATTGTGGTTGTGGTTGTGTTTGTGGTTGTTGCTGTTGTTGTTGTTGTTGTTGTAATTGTTGTAACTGTTGTTGAAATTGATGTTGTTGATGTTGTTGATGTTGTACCATCATCTGTGGATGAGTACCGCTGTTAATGAGTTTGTAGTTTGAGAAGGATCTAAAAGTTAGTTTCGAAAAATGAATACAATTATAAAGGCGAAGGAAAAGTTAGAAAAACGAAGAAATTAGAAGAATTTAGAAGAATTTAGAAGAAATTAAATAAAGGGGAAAGATGGAAGTTGTTGATGGAATAAAGTAGGATGCGTGGTGGATGAAAAGTGGATGCGTCAGGAGTTATAAAATAATAATCGATTTGATTGATTGATTAAATTGAGTGATGAAGGAAGATTATGGAAGAATGCGAAGAAATAAGCGGGAACGATGGAGAGGACAAAAAAGAATGGATAGAAGCAACTGTACAAATGGAGTTGTTGTTGCGGGGACTTAAAGTGAAGAGAATGATCCTTGTCATGTTAATGCATTAGTGTATGGAACGTCAGGCGTCGGAATTACGACAAACAGGTCCGAGCACTAAACCCGAATACGCCAAAGTCTGGTTTAGACTGAAATTAGACTGATTTAGACTGCGATCACTAAATAATATAAATTGGGGTTAGCGCTGCCCGGGGAATTAAATTTGAATTTACAACTCTGACTTAATTTTAGTTTGTGAGAACAACATGCACATTCGGCCGGTAAAGGAACATTCTGGAAATTTAAAATGTTCGATATCAATTTTTAGATTCTCTTGGCAAGGTCTGACCGAGTCTAGTCTGATGGATTTAAACTTCTCGCCAGTTCAATATAATAAGAATTGTAATTATTCTTAAGGTTGTACAAACTATATATATCGGTTTTATGCTGAATTAATTTCAATTAATTAGTACTGGTTAGGAACTAGAGAGAAAATTTTTTAAATAAATAATGATTCTTCCTGTAGATTGTGAGTTGCCAACTCAATTCAAGTGGAGGAGGATATAGAATGACAGTACATTGCAATTTGTATAAAGGAATAGAATTTGTTGCAAAATGATTAAATTCATATTTCTTTACTTGTAAACCCCTCTTTTATCAAACAATTATTAAATAATACATCACCTTAATTAATATACACAGTACTTTTGCAATTTCAATTTCAAGTGACTGACTGATCCGCGTAAAGACAAGTCCGTGTAATTTTTTCATCGAAAAAACTGAGGAGTTAGCCAATCGGAACTTATTCTTCAATTCGCGTTCCGGTTTAAGCCGTTTACCCGTGCTGGGGGTAATTATGTCTCTAATCAAGAGGCAAACTTTATGCGTTATTCTTTAAAGATTTAGCTGATTAATTGATGAATAATAATTACGTACTTTATAGAAACGTTGAAACAAAACCTAGAATGGTTATTATATAAAATTATTATTTTTTTTTTTCATTATTTTTATAATTTGATAAAGGTGAATTTGAAAAAATTCAAAGTTTTCAAAGAACGTTTGTAATATGAAATTTTAATTTCTAAAACAAGTTAAAAAGGTAGAGATTTTATAACATAAACACTCTCTATTGAAGAATTTCAAGAGAAAACTCCACTAGGATGAAACTTGTATCTCAATAACAGCTATGTAACCACTATTACAATTTACGACAGAATTTTTGTAGTATATAGTCAGTCTCTAATGAAACGTACGAACGGCGATAGCTGCAAGAGCTGAGCCGACAAGAAAAGCAGTAGCTCGCGCAAGGACGATCGTCTCGCCGAGACCTCTGTGCTGGAGCAGAGCAAGGACAACAGCAACGGCGATGGAAATGCCAATAGGGTACGTGTAAGTACTGCTGCGAGTGTCTGCATTTGCAGCAGCAGCGGTGTCATCCTCGTCTTTGTGTTTGCTGGTGGCTGTCCTAAGGACCTCCTCCACGTGACGCAGGTTTTGGGCGAGACGCTCGAGGGCGGAGCGGTACGCGTTCAAAGTAGCGACGCGTCGATGTGTTTCTGTGTGGCGGTGCACGTGCGCGTCGGCGGTGGCGAGGAACGACGTGAACGCGATCCACGCGGGCGGCTCAGCACGGAGAGCCTCAATGCACGCGTCGATCGGGCCTGTCCGGTCTGCACACGCTGAGCCGCCGGCGTTTGGGACGAGGCACGTGGTCAGGTCTGCAGCGACACGCTGCACGAGATGGTCGTACGGGACGGGCGGTTCTGTGGTGTCCTTGTCGATGTCGGTGTCGATGTCGGTGTCGGTGTCGGTGTCAGTTGGGCTGAGCCTTGCGAGAATCTGCAGCATGCACGTGTCCGCGAGCGACGCGTCGACAAATGAGGCGACGCGCCGAGCCTCTGCAAAGAGGGGGTCGATCGACCCTCCTCCGTTCACGACGGGGTCGATCGACGGGGCAACTGTTGTAACAACTGTTTGACCATTTGTTGTGCTCAGGTAGTAGAGGAGAAAGAGGGCTTGCACCTTTTGTAGCATTGACAGCGTTTGCCGTTCCTGTCGTCTGCGGTTCGCCATGGATATATAGGAAAAGTATAAAGTAGAAAGATGGAGAAGAGACTGAGAGACAAAGATAGAGAGAGAGAGAGAAAGAGAGAGAAAAGTATGTACAAATACAATTACTTATCCTACCTTCATTTTGTGACGTGTCACATACTATACAGCAGACACCATCGCAACACAATCTCCTTTAACAACAACTGTACCTATAGACCGCTTCTTATCTCGTTTAATCTCTTCACATTCACTAAGCGTAACATTCATAAATTCATCAAATCCAGAAATAACTCCTCTCAAATATCCTTCACGTTCACCTTGTAACCATATATTCACTAAACGTCGTTGTTGCATCAACTTAAATACTCCACTAATAGGTATTATATTATCTTTCTTACCTTGCATCCTTGATTGTTATCAATTTTCAAGCTAACTACTACCTCAAGTTTTCAGTCTTTAATCACACATGTAAAGCCTTCACCGCGCAAGCTTTTGATCTGCATTGCATGCCACATCGAGATCTCGATGATGAAATTTACAATATTGACATGCGGTGCAAATTATATACTGTATACAAATTAAAACACTCTTTTCAACCAACGTTCACCTTCTTTTTTTCAACTACTCTTGAATCATATGGATTTCGATATTCCAACTTTACAACAGGCTCTTTCTACACTTTATGGATCAACTTCTCCTATTGAAAAAAACTCTGCTAATGATTATCTTTTAAAATTTCAACGTTCAATTAATGCTTGGGATATTGTATTCCCCATACTTTCAACTGATCATGATACTTATCCTTTAGAAATGCGTATATTTGCTGCACAAACACTTCGTAGTAAAGTACATTACGATCTTGGTCAAGTTCAAGATTCTGGTTTTGAAGCAACAACTTCATTACGCAATTCAATACTTACTTTACTTGCTCCTCCAAATTCTCATCATAGACTAGTAATTGTTCAATTATCACTCGCTTTGGCTTATTTAGCAATTCAAGATTTGAATTGGCCTTCCCCAATGGAAGATGTGGCTGCTGCTTTACAAAATTCACCAATTCCACTACTTAATTTCTTAGCTGCTTTACCAGAAGAATTAGCTGATCATACAAGATTACCACTATCACATGACGATTATGATAAACAATATAACCGCCTTTTAAGTAATAATGCACAAACAGTTTATACTATTTTATCCAATATTTGCACTGTTATTGATGATAAATCTGCTCTTCTTGATACTGTTAGAGCTTGGTCATCAGTAATTCCATTGTCATTATTTGTTACAAACAATTCCCCATTGTGGAATACTCTTACAATATCATTCAATAACCCTACTTCATTTGAATCAGCAACTACTGCATTAACAGCAATTATCGCATCCGTTGATACAAATAATGTTGCTGATACCCTTATTGAAACCCTTTATAATCAACTAGTTGTACTAAAACCTTTAGTTAAACAACTAGCTGAAGAGGAAGATATTGAAGCATTAGAAAGAATTGCTGATCTTTACGCTACAGCTGGTGAATCTTGGCATTTACTCATAGTTAAACAACCTGAAAGATTCTCAGAACTTGTTCGTACTCTACTTGACCTTGCAGCTGCATCAACTGATTTGGAAATTGTACAATATACTTTCAAATTTTGGTACGAAATTAAGTCCGTTCTCATGCTTAACAATTTTGCTCATGCACGTTCACTTTTCAAACCAATCTACGTACAACTTGTACATATTTTGCTTCGTCATTTAACATACCCAACAACTTCTGATTCTACAGATGTTGTAACACTCTTTGCTAACAATAGGGAAGAAATGGATAAATTTAAAGATTTCCGTTATGCTATTGGTGATGTTTTAAAAGATTGTTGTCAGGTGGTTGGTTACGCTGATGCATTAAATATCCCATTTGTTCAACTTCAACAAACATCGATTACTTCTCCATGGCAAAATATAGAATGCCTGTTATTTGCTATTCGTGCAATGGCGAAAGAAGTACCTCTTTCTGAGAATACAGTTTTACCACAAATAATGGCTAGCCTTGTTGAGCTCCCTGAAAATAGCAAAGTCAGATACGCTGCCACTCTTGTTTTAGGTCGTTACACAACATGGACCGCTTCTCATCCGGATCTCTTACCACTTCAACTTAATTACATAATTTCTGGCTTATCAACAAATACAGATACAGATGTCATAATTGCAACAGCTCATGCACTCAAGTACTTCTGCCTTGATTGCTCAAAATTACTAGCTGATCATGTTGATACATTATACTCTGTTTATACTTCAGTGGATGGACGTATCGATACACAATCTCTTCTTGATATTGCTGAAGGTTTAGCTCATGTTGTGAAAAATATTGTCGACACTAACATTATCGCTAATGAAGACCGATGTGTTGAACTCCTCCGTATGTTCCTTACTCCAACACTTACCAAACTCACCAACACTTCAGCAACAGATGAAATACTAAGTGATGCACTTGAACAACTATCTGTGTTTATTGACGCACTACGGGTTCCTGATGCAGTTCTTGACCTTGGCCTCCCTTCTTTCCGTATTGTCGACTACCTTCTTGCTGAAGTATTCCCAACAGTGTACATTGTTGTGGAAACTCGTGGTCAAGCTCCTAAAGTTGCTGAACGTGCTTCAAAACTAATCCGCAAGAGTATACTCAATTTCAAACGGTATTTTATTAATGCATTACCATCTCTTACATCACTTTTAACAACAGCATTCCGCACTTATCATCATGGTTGTTATCTTTGGGCATCTGCTGCTGTTGTACGCGAGTTTACTATCGATGACGAATCATATGAAGCTGATGAACCTATTAAACTGTCACAACAAACATTAGCTGCTGTTTGGTCATTCGCTGTCGACCAAATCCAAGCATTCGTTGATACTTACACGGATTCAACTCCACCTGATATCATTGAAGATTTCTATCGTCTTTTAGGTGATGTACTTATGTTCAAAACTCTTGAATTGTTAGAACGTTCAGATATGCTTACGGCATTGTTTAACGTTTCACTAACAGTTTTAACAACATCAGCAGAAACAAGCGTTCATAAGCACGTACTTGAATACCTCATTGACTTATTCTCATGGTGTCTTGAAAGTCCACCAGTGAGTATATTTTTCGATGTGCCATTACCACTAAGACACGGAGTTTACAGACTTCTTGCTGAGAATGAAACTGCATTACTTGATTCTACATTAATGGCTGCATTAACCAAATTTAACGAAGATATGAGCTACCTTGCTGTGGAACTGTTTATGATTGTCGTTAAAGTGAATGCAGAATTTGGTAATACTGATCGCTCAACTGAATATATTCAACATTTCCTTACAGCTTTACCAAAGGATGTACTCAGTAATGCTGAAAAGAACTCATTTTTTACATCTTTTACAAAAGCTATTGGTGATAATAATCCACGTAAAATGCGTTCAGCACTCATCGATTTTATTCACTGGTACAAACGTAAAATTGTAAATAGAGGAAATTAATATAGATAGATAATGGGGAAGAGAGGGGGGAAAAACATACAAATCGTTATACATTATAATATTTAAATAGTAGATGCAGTTCTGAACTTCTTACCAGCGTAGATGGCCTTATCACCAAGTTCTTCCTCAATACGTAAAAGTTGATTATACTTAGCAACTCTTTCTGATCTAGCAGGTGCACCACTCTTAAGTTCACCAGTTCTTAAACCAACAGTCAAGTCAGCAATAAAAGTATCTTCGGTTTCACCAGATCTATGAGAAACCATAACACCCCAGCCAGCTGCAAAGGAATCTTTAGCTGCTTGAATTGATTCAGATAATGTACCAATTTGGTTAACTTTTAATAAAAGAGCAGATGCTGCCTTCTTTTCAATTGCTGTCTTAATTCTTTGTGGGTTAGTGACAGTTAAATCATCAGCAACAATTTGGACTGGTAATTTAGAGAAGTTATTAGTCCATGTTTCCCAGTCATCTTCAGCAAATGGATCTTCAAGTGAAACAATTGGATAATTCTTAATTAAATCTGCATATAAATCACCTAATTCATGACCAGTAAGTGCTTTAGAACCATCAGAGTTTGGATTCTTATAATCTAAATCATATTTACCATTTTTGAAAAATTCAGATGATGCAGAATCCATTGCAATATCAATTTTACCTTCATAACCTGCCTTTTTAATTGCTTCCATAATTAAATCAAGTGATTCTTGTGGTGTAGAAATATCTGGAGCAACACCACCTTCATCACCAACATTTGCAGCAGATTGTCCATATTCTGCCTTTGCTAAAGTCTTTAAATGATGGTAAACTTCAGATCCCATTCTCAATGCTTCAGAGAAAGTATTTGCACCAGTTGGTGCAATCATAAATTCTTGGAATGCAAGTGAACCACCAGCATGTGAACCACCATTAAGAACATTCATGAATGGAACAGGTAAAACATATGGTTCCTTTGATCCAGATAATTTAGAAAGGTATGCATATAAAGGTAATTTTTCATAAGATGCAGCAGCTTTTGCAACTGCCATAGAAACACCAAGAATAGCATTTGCACCTAATTTACCCTTGTTTGGAGTACCATCTAATTGAAGTAAGAAATTGTCAAATTTTAATTGTTCAGTAACAGGAATCTTTTCCTTGACAACAGCTGGAGCAATGATATCGTTAACGTTAGCAACTGCTTTAGTAACACCTTTACCAAGCCATTTAGACTTATCACCATCTCTTAATTCAAGAGCTTCGTGAACACCAGTGGATGCACCAGATGGAACAATTGAGGTGAAAACACTATTGTCAGTAGTAAGTTCAACTTCAACAGTTGGATTACCTCTAGAGTCATAGACAGATCTAGCGTGAATTTTAGTAACAAAAGACATTGTGATGAGAGGTAGTGGTTAATTGATTTGTGTACGAGAAGAGGAAGAGGAGAAGGAGGAGGAGGAGGAGAGAAGGGGAGAGAGTAAGAGAGTAGGGAGAAGGGGGTGAAACATTGGTAATGTATAACAGGGAAGAATGGGAAGGGTGGTGTTCTTATAGCTGTGTGGATGCGGTCGTGGGTTGACCGCCGCGGTATGCAAGTCCAGAACGAAGAGCTAACCCGGGTATGGTGGTGTCCCTTGACCGCAGTTATTTCAGATCTGTGAACAAAATTCAATATTGCGATGGAATTTGTGAAATTTGGGAAGTATATGCAAGCTATTAGGCAAGCTCAGTAGCTTAGCGGGGGGACCGGAATTGCCTGACGCCCGGGTCTCTGTCGCGTTGAGTGTCTGTGACACTCCGCAGGACAAAACTCCGGGATTATTTTGGGAGGCTCAGTACCCGTTTTAACCTGTGAGTTAGGGAAATATCGAAAGAGGAGCCTCAACTAAAACCAATCATCATAGTTTGCCTTCGATCCACCAAAGAGAATGGGGAGAGAGTGGGAGAGTTTAGTGGGGGGTGAAAAGCAGACTATGGTGATGCTTAGTGAAGGGCAGACCCTAAGCGATTGGAGGAAGAAGAGGGAAAGAGCAAGTGATCAGGACAGAAGAGAACTCCAACGGGGAAAACGGGAAAACGCTCCCCTTTATATACCCACAGGGGATGAGCCTTGTAATTGCCCTCTTTTGCCCTCTTTTTGCCCTCTTTTTGCCCTCTTTTTGCCCCCCGACTGGAGGCTCATGCACACCTAATTTGTAGTTTCCATTTCTGTCCACGTTTTTATTTTACTTTTTTGCTCCCATGCATGAATTAATGAGCCTCACTCAAATTTATCAAAAATTTGGTCTCTCAGTTCAGTACTCACTCTCTTGCAAGCTTTTTGTTATCGATATCTCCCCAGACCCTCTTTTGTAATACACTTCTGCAACAGACAACCCACCCCACTCTCAATGCGTCTACCATTCACACCCTTTCTTGCATCTTCTCTATCTTCACTTTCTTCTTTACCAATTACTAAACCCATCCCTGGAGATAGTTCACTCCAACTTTGCGATCTTGACACCGCCCAATCTCTACATCTTTACTCCGTTTCCTTAGATCCTAACCCTCCTCAACGTGGTGCAAACCTTACAATTACAGCATCAGGTCTTTTAGATGATGATATTGTTGCCGGTTCTTATGTTGACGTGGTTGTAAACTACGGTTATATTAAACTCATCTCTCAAACTTATGATCTTTGTGAGCAATTACCTAACGTGGATATGGAATGCCCTGTTAAAAATGGCAAGTATACTTTGACAAAACAAGTGGAATTGCCTGATGAAATTCCTCCAGGAAAGTACACTGTCTTTGCTAGAGCTTATAATAAAGACGATTCTATGATTACTTGTCTCACTGGTACCATCGAATTTCCTCAACTTTTATAACAATATTAACATAACATAACATCTTCATTATATATACTAATATACTAATACTAAATGAAATAAAAAACATCGTAAATGCATATACCCATTATAATAATGGAGTAGTATCATCACGATAACTCTCTGAATCAGTAATAACTGATTGTTGTTCTTGCACTTCATCAACATCATTACTTCCAAGACGCATTTCTTCAACTTCAGTAACAAACAATTCATCAATCATTATTCTCTTCTTCATATTCTTCAATTGATACTTCACAGGAACTATATCAAGAATTCCTTCATGTTCCATATGTGTTTTATATCTAATATAACCAATTGTAACTAACCAAAATATAATATAACTAATTACTGAACCATATGTTGCAGTATTGGTCCATCCAAGTAGTGCATTGAAAATCATCCATCCACCATCTTTTAATCCATTACAACAATTCACATGCCATATAGTATCTGCAACATCATAACTTCCTGGACCAGATCCTGTTTCACTAGTATCTTGACCGCATCGTTGTACAAATCGTTCAAGTTCAAAAAACCACACACCACGTGACATCAATCCAGATGCAACAAGGTAAAGGAAACATGTAGATCCAATAAGGAAGTATTGAATCGACATTTGATTTCCACCACTGTAAAGCATATAACCAACAAATACACCTATACCAGCACCAGTAATTATTGCTAATGGGAATGAAGTTATTGGTTGATTTACTCCAATACCACCAACAAATACAACAGCTTCTAATCCTTCACGTAATGTTGTAACAAATGGTAAAAATGCAAGAAAATATTTTTCTCTCATACTTTGTGAAGATACATCTGTTGTAGAATCATCAAGAGAATTAGAAGAAGTTGAATGATGATGTGCTTTAAAACTCTTAATCAAACTTGCTGTCCATTTATTTTTCATTGCATTAATTCGAAGTAAAGAAACTCCCATAACTGCAATTATAATCGATGATAAAACACTGAAAATACCTTCCCAAATACGTTCAGTATATGACCACAAATCAGTACCAATAATATAGAAAGTTCCAATGAAAAGTGCTCCAATGAGTAAACAAATACCAAAACCTGCAAATGCTCCAGCCCACACTTGCATTTGCATCGATCTGTAAACTGCTAAATCAACGTTAAGGGTCCCCTTAACTGGATCAGTAAAATTCTGACGGAGGAAGGCAAGAAGAACAGATACAATGATACCTGCCTCAATAGTCTCTCGAAGAATAATGAAAAAAATCTGCAATGAAAAATAGTCCTCAATATCGAACATCTTGCAGTGTTTGCCAAATGAAAGAAGGAAAGATGCAAAGAAAGTCAGTCATCAGATCAGATCATTATCATCACATTATAAAATACTTCAAATTCATGAAACCAATTGTTAATGATTTACGTAATTCGCGCAAATTCAGTTTATTCAAACGCCTCCTCAACTCTTCGCCTCTATTATAATGTCTCTCTTCCCGGTTTCCTCCTTCCTTCCTCCCCCGCTTTCCATCACTTGAATCCAATTGGCAACTTCACACCATGATGGGCTTCAACAAACGATCCAGACAGAAGACAACGGCCCCCCTCCGTACTCAACATGCCTCTTCATCAAATAGAGGCCCTACATCCGCGGGTTCTACTTCTACCGGTATCAAGAAGGCTACCTACGAACATACTAAAAAGAAAGAAGTAGGTGTTTCGGACCTCACTCTCCTTTCTACTATATCCGACGAAGCAATAAATGAAAACTTGCGTAAAAGATTCGAAAATGGTATTATTTACACTTATATTGGTCACGTTCTCATTTCTGTTAATCCATTCAGAGATCTCGGTATTTACACATTAGATGTTTTACTCTCTTATAAAAACAAAAATAGATTAGAAGTCCCACCACATGTTTATGCAATTGCTGAAAATATGTATCATAATATGATTGCTTATAATGATAACCAATGTGTTATCATTTCTGGTGAATCGGGTGCAGGTAAAACTGAAGCGGCAAAGAGAATTATGCAATACATTGCTGAAGTTTCCGGCTCTCTTACAAATTCTGATTCAATTCAAAGAATTAAAGATATGGTGCTTGCAACAAATCCATTACTTGAATCTTTTGGTTGTGCTAAAACTTTACGTAACAACAATTCCTCTAGACATGGTAAATACCTTGAAATTCAATTCAACAAGGCTTTTGAACCAGTATCCGCTAATATAACAAACTATTTGTTAGAAAAACAGAGAATTGTTAGCCAAATTAAAAATGAACGTAATTTCCATATTTTTTATCAACTTACAAAAGCTGCAAGTGATGAGTATAGGCAAACTTTTGGTGTCCAAAAACCTGAACAATATTTATATACGGCTAAGGCAGGATGTACATCTGTTGATGGTATCGATGATATTAAAGATTTCGCTGAAACTTTGAAATCGATGGACATTATTGGTCTTTCCAGTCAGGAGAAAGATGACGTATTTAGACTCTTATCTGCAATCTTATGGATTGGTAATGTTCAGTTCGCTGAAAATGATGAAGGAAATTCTACTGTTGCTGATATGTCTGTCATAAACTTTATTGCGTATTTGCTCAAAGTTGAGGCACAGATCTTATCAACTGCACTTACTGAGAGAACAATGGAAACTTCTCATGGTATGAAAAGAGGTTCTATCTATCATGTCCCACTTAATGTTGTCCAAGCTACAGCAGTGAGAGATGCACTCGCTATGGGTATCTATAACAATTTATTTGATTGGATCGTGGAAAGAGTTAATAAATCATTCTCCGATAACAAGGCTAACGTTTTCAAGTCTATTGGTATTTTGGATATTTACGGTTTTGAAATTTTTGAACATAATTCATTCGAACAGTTGTGTATCAATTACGTGAATGAAAAACTTCAACAAATTTTCATTCAACTTACTTTAAAATCGGAACAAGATGAATACGTAAAGGAACAAATCAAATGGACACCAATTGATTTCTTCAACAATCAGATTGTTTGTGACTTGATTGAAGCAAAGAGACCACCAGGAATTTTTGCTGCACTTAATGATGCATGTGCAACTGCTCATGCAGACTCTTCAGCTGCTGACCAGTCATTCAGTCAAAGACTTAATATGCTTTCTTCAAATCCTCATTTTGATCTTAGAGGAAGTAAGTTTGTTGTCAAACATTATGCAGGTGATGTTACTTATGATATTAACACTATGACCGATAAGAATAAGGATCAGATGTTGAAGGATCTTCTTGAAATGTTACACACTTCTCAAGACGGTTTTGTGAGAAGCCTCTTTGTTGACAAACTGGAAGAATCAAACAGAAGAAGACCAACTACTGCGGGTGATAAGATTAAAACGAGTGCTAATTTGCTAGTTGATACTTTGTCTCAAGCTACTCCTTCATACATTAGAACGATTAAGCCAAACCAGAATAAATCCCCAACGGAGTATGACACAAAGGCTGTACTGCATCAAGTCAAGTATCTTGGTTTAAAGGAGAATGTTAGAATTAGAAGAGCAGGTTTTGCTTATAGACAGACTTTTGAGAAATTCGTTGAAAGATTCTATCTTTTATCAACTAAAACTTCATATGCTGGTGAGTACATTTGGACGGGTGATGCAAGAACTGCCACTGAGATTATTTTAAATGACTCCAAATTCGATTCTAATGAGTGGCAACTTGGTGTCTCTAAAGTATTTATCAAAAAACCAGAGACTTTGTTTGCTTTAGAAGAACTGAGAGAGAACTACTGGGCAAACAAGGCTAAAATCATTCAAAGAGCTTGTAGAAGATGGTTGAAAAGACGGGAAGATGCTGCTAAAATAGTGCAGAGATTATGGAGAGTGAGAACTAAAGGCCTCTCTGTGACTAATCAGTACACAGAACTTAGAGATTTTGGTAATAAGATTGTTTATGGTAAAAAGCAAAGAAGAAGATTCTCACTCTTAGGTTCTAGACAATTTTATGGTGATTACCTTGGATGTAACGACAAAACTGGTGGATTTGGTAAATTCCTTGCGAACTCTATTGGTTTACGTGATAAAGTAACATTCTCTGCCAAAGGTGAACAACTTCATTCTAAATTCGGTAGATCGGCACAGAAACTTCCTAAAGTGTTTTTATTCACAGCAGATAAATTCATTGTTGTGGGACAAAATGTCGTGAACAACAAGGCACAGTATAATATTGAATTCAATAAATCACTTCGTTCAATCAATGAAGTTAGCATCTCCAACCTCGCTGATGACTGGCTCGCAATTAATCTTAACTCAAAATCTGAGCCTGACTTGTTCATTAACTGTATTTTCAAAACAGAAATTGTGGCTCGTTTCAAGAAGGGTAATCCTGGCCTTATTGTAAACATAGGTCCAACTATCACATATAACAAAAAACCAGGAAAGAGACATTCAGTTAAATTCCAGCTTGCTCAAGGGGTTAAAAATGATACTTACAAGTCTAGTACTGTTTCTGCTGGTGCTGGTGTAGACGCTTCTGCCAAACCTAGAACGTTGCCTGAACGTAAAACAACGTTTACAGGTGATAAAATTGCAGCATACAAGAGATCCATCCAGACCAACAGGAACGTACATTCTCTCTCCACAGCTGCAGCTGGTGCTGCCTATAAACAGCCTGGCCAACAACAACCTATCCAGCAACACATCCAACAGCAACAAGTTCAACAACAACCAGCCCAACAGAAGACAAAACCAGGACCACCAGTTGTATCTCGTTCTAAACCACAACAGTCAAAAGCTGCACCACCGCCGCCACCACCTGCACCACCAGCAGCGCCTGCGTTCAAGCCAAAATGGCCAACCTTTGTTGCCAACTACGACTACGCTGGTGCGAATGGTTCAATGCCAATAAAGAAGGGAGATATCTTTTACATTTTACAATCTGAGCCAAGCGGATGGTCACTTGCAAAGACACTTGACGAGTCTACAGAAGGCTGGGTGCCTACCGCATACATGGCCGAATGCGAACCGCCTGCAAGTATCTGTGGTGGAGGAAATACTGCACTGGCACCACCAGCACCACCTGCGACAACGACAACGACAACAACGACGACGACGGCGACAACAACTACAGCGGCAGCGACACAATCCTCAGCACCAGCTCAGACGAATGGTGACATTGCCGGTGGACTAGCTGCAGCACTGATGAACAAGAAACAAGAGGAAACGACGATGGCTAGCGATTTAGCAGCAGCAATCAGACAACATGCACGTCGGGAGAGTGACGATGAGGAGGAAGAGGACGATGACTGGTGATGATGGATTTCATGTAGCCATTATAATTATTTGTGTAAAACAACAAAAGAACGATTAAATTTGATCAAATTTGTGATGCATGCGATATTCTATGCAAGCTTCGAGAAAAAAAAATAAATTTGCAGCGGAGCTTGCAAGATCGATAGCTTCAATAAATTTAAACTCATCAAATTTCAGGCGTGTGGCAGACAGTAACTAAATAGATTCCTATTCTTTTTAAACAACTCACAAATCACCATGGCAGATGTACAGAATGTGGTACAGGTTCTTGAACAATCGCTTACACCACAGTATGCGAAGGAAGCAGGCACATTGTTGAAAACAATGGAAACACAACAGGGTTTTGCCATTACACTTCTACATGTAATTGCTAACAACAATGTTGCACTGCCTGTTAGACTTGCCGGTGCACTTTACTTCAAGAACTTGGTCAAGAGGAAGTGGATTAACGAGAGTGGAGAGTACCAAATTCCTGTTCAAGACGTCAACATGATCAAAACCGAAATAGTCAGTTTGATGATCACATTACCTGATTCTTTGCAAGTTCAGATTGGTGAAGCCATTAGTTTGATTGCTGAAAGTGAGTTCCCTGACATGTGGAGTGGGTTGATTGATGAATTGATTTCAAAACTCACTTTGGACGACTTGCAAGTGAATAAGGGTGTTTTGAAAGTGGCTCACTCAATCTTTAAAAGATGGAGACCATTATTTAGATCGGACGAATTGTTCCTTGAAATCAAGATGGTTCTCGACAAGTTTGCCGTACCATTTCTTGAAATGCTTAAGAATATTGATATCATGATTGATGCTAGTATTCAAGAAGCTGCTAAATTGAAATTGTTGTTTGAAAATTTACTTGTTCTCATAAAAATATACTATGATCTAAACTGTCAAGATATCCCTGAATTTTTTGAGGACAACATTCAAATTGGTATGACAATTCTCTTCAAGTATCTCAAGTTTCACTCCGCGTTACTTGAAGATAAGAGTGAAGATGATGATACCGATCTTGTCATACAAGTTAAGGTCAACATTTGTGAGTTGATTCAGTTGTACACCACGAGATATGAGGATGAATTCAAGAAGTTTATTGAACCTTCCATTCAAATTGTATGGGATCTGTTAAATAATACTTCTACACAGCCAAAGAACGATATCCTCGTCTCTAAGTCATTACAGTACATGACATGTGTTGTAAACCTTCCGAATTTTAAACATTTATTTGCAAATGAGGATTCTATCAAACAAATCACTGAAAAAATTATTTTGCCCAACATCAAGTTGAGAGAGAGCGACCTAGAAATGTTTGAAGACGACCCTATTGAATACACCAGAAGAGATTTGGAAGGATCAGATATTGATTCACGGAGGAGATCCGCCACGGAGTTTTTGAAATCTTTAAAGGAAGCAGATGAGACATTGGTCACAAATATTATCATGAATTACATCAATTACTATATTGGGGTTTATAACGAGGATCCTGCCAATAGCTGGAAATTCAAAGATATTGCAATCTATTTGTTTTGCTCAATTGCTTCTAAAGGTTCGATTACTAGCTCAGCAGGTATTACTAGCACCAATTTGTTAGTCGATGTGATCAAATTTTTTGGTGAATTCATATACCCTGATTTGGTAGGCAATGTCGCAAGTCCTATTTTGAAAGTTGATTCTATAAAATACATCTACATTTTTAGAAACCAATTAACAAAGGAACAACTCATTGAAACTTTGCCATTGTTGACCACTAACTTCTCTGATATCAACTATGTTGTTTACACATATACATCAATTACTATTGAAAAAATCTTTTCCTTAAGAAACCCAATGAATCATCAAGAACTGTTGTTTAACAAATCAGATTTCTCTACTGAAGTGCTTAACAACCTTCTTGTTAGTTTGTTCAAGTTGATTTCAAACCTTGGTACTACACCAGAGAAACTTTCTGAGAATGAATTTTTGATGAAATGTATTATGAGAATCTTGCTCATCAGTGAAGATATGCTTGTCAACTCTATCACTTCTGTTCTCCAAGAACTGATAAAAATAATAGATATCATTTCCAAAAACCCATCTAATCCTAAGTTTTCACATTATACATTTGAATGTATTTGCATTATATTAAAAAACTACCCCTCAAATATCCCACATTTTTTTGAAGCATTGAAAGGTACTCTGTTCAGTATTTTGGGTGAAGACATTCAGGAATTTATTCCATACTCGTTTCAAATACTTGCTTATATCTTGGAAAACTACCCAAAAACTGCTGCAATTCCCCCAGAATATGAACAATTGGTCAAACCATTATGCTCACCACAAGTGTGGGAGTTCAAAGGTAACATTCCGGCCGTGAAGAGACTTTTAAGCTCGATTGTCAGATACAATCCAGGCCATTTTAATTCTACAGAAAATATTACGCCTGTTCTTGGTGTTTTCCAAAAGTTAGTTTCATCTAAGATTCACGATACCTTAGGATTTGAACTTCTAGAAAACATTCTCATTTTCATTGATATCAACTTTATACAAAACTTCCTCAATGAAATTTTCATTATTTTGCTAACCAGACTCAAAAATTTTAAGACAGATAAATTTGTCAAGAGATTTATTGTATTCCTCTGTAAGATATCCTGCTTGCAAATCAACAATAACAATGTTTCGAATCCATTGAATAGGAATGGCTGGAGTGGTAGTAGACTGGTTGCAATTTTTGAAGGTATCCAAGGCGGGTTGTTTGAACAGATTTTGTCAAATTTTGTTTTGACTATGATCAATCAGTTTAATAATATTACAGACAAAAAGTTACTGGTATTAGGATTGACCAACATTGTTACCGACAATGCGCACTTTCTTAGTTCTGAAACAGTAAACAAGACTATGAGAGAAGTGGTGCTTCTTTTGAATAGTACTTCAATCCAGAATTACAAAGCCACCGATGATAACTATGAAATGCTTCTTGAAATAGATAACGAGGATCTTTCTTTTGGCTCCAATTTCAACAAACTCAATATCATCCAAGTAAAGGCATTGGATCCAATTGATTTTGTTAAGGATAAGAATTCTTTGGTTGTTCTTTTTAGAGAGAACGCGTCCAAGATCCAGCCTATAATCAACCAGTTAAAGTCTGCGGACCAAGAATGTTTTCAAATCTTGAACTCCTTAGGATTGTAATTTAGTGTAAAAAAAATTGTATAGATTTTAAGTTAAATGTGATAATTATAAATGATACGAAAGAAGTAACCTGTACCTTCACAGGTCAGACAAGTTGTAAGTAACGTTGGTAGTGGTTGGATATTCCAGAATTTCCAATCTAATATGAGGATTACCTTCATAAGTTTTTGGCATAGACCATGTTGAGTTGAAGTTCCAGAATAAGTTGATATTTTCATCAACATTAAAATAAAAGATCTCAGAATCAAGGTCAACATTACCAGTAACATTAAGTTTTAAACCAGGAAGTGAAGTGATGGATGTGACATTGTCGTTAGGATACACATCAAACGCAGAGACAACAAACTCAAAGGTAGCATCACCTTCAGTAATGTTAGGATACGTAATATCTAAGAAACCTTCACCGGCAACAGCATCAATCCATGGCTGGTTAGGATGTAAACTAATGTATCCCATTCTACCCTCCCTAACAAACCAGTGGATAATAGCTGGATTGTAAGAATTTGAGGATTTTGCTGGACCACCCACCTTGTCTTCCTTAATGGTCTGTGCACCAATTTGGATTAAATCTTCAGACCAAACAGTAATATTTCTAGGATACTCGTCAAATGCAGGCGAAATAGCTTGTTTAGTAAAAGAATGTGGACCAGGATAAGTTTTGAAAGATTGAAGAACTTCTTCTGTGACAAGTGGCTCAATTTGAGGAATTCCCAATGCAATGATGTGGCCGATACCAAAATCAGCAATGTGGAAACTACCAGAGATTTGTTTTGGCATTGGTGCATACTGTCTGCCAACCAAACCCCAAATACTAGTTGCGGTGATAGAAATGTATTGGTTCATATCATAACCGTAAGACCTATCAAATGGACCAACAAAGTTTTTCAAGTTGGCATTGTATAAATCCTTTGTTAGATCCATCAAAGAAGCAAACATCTCCTTGGCATATTCTGGGAGTGATGAGTTAGAAGGTGCATATCTAATCCAAACGCCCAATGCAAAGAGATCAACACCGGTATAGGTTGGAGAGTTGAACTCTGAGAAGGTATCGTAGAGCTTGTAAAGATCATAAACTTCTTTACCCCATTTTTCACCTGCTTCAGTCATATTTTTATCACCAAGTAAGTTACCAGTGTAGGATTGTAAAATACATCTCATCATCCATGGATTAGAATAGTCTGGATATAAGTTATCACCATCAACACCACCAACTCTGTATTGATCACCCCTTGCAAGCAAATACATCATATCTTTTAAGGTTTCTAATGTTTCAGCAGAGAATCTTTCTGAGTAGTCTTCCAACAAAATAACAAAAGCAATACCAACAAAGTCTCTCCAGTTAGAGTCGTAAGATGTGTAAGCTTTAGGTTCATAAACACCTTCTTGTGGTGTTGGTTCATCGGGACATTGTTGAATATTACCGTACCACAACGTTGAAGGATCTTTATATTGACTTCTGTATAGATTCCTGATAATTCTTTCAGCATTTTCAATATCACCCGGGCCATCTCTCGCAGCAAGGCCAACAGCATACCATGCAGTTTGTCTGGAATCATATCTACCTGGTAATGTGTTGTCTGCACTAACCAAGTAACCAACATCGTCATCCCAGAAACCATCTTGCCAATCCATGGAAGTGTCAAAAAGATCTTGTGCATAATTAGAAAGCTTGTATGTAGAATTAGTAGCAGAAGTATCAATTGCACCATACTTCCCCCATGATAGCGGAGTTGCCAAAGAGGTTGCTGCAAGTCCGATTGCTATAGCCACAGAGTACAGCATTGAAAATTCAAGTTGTTTATTTTGCTTCTTTCAAGTTGTTTATCATTTCAGTTCAGTAGGTAAATTGCTGCTTTTTATATCCAAAAATGAACTTTATGATTATGCTTTTTATTATCTTATACGATCATGCGTATTGTACAATTTCGAAAGTTCAACAACTTAAGCCAATGAAACGTACAAACAGAGTGAATGGGCAGTAAATACTACATTGCATGGACTGTAACAATAAAAACCCTAATAGATAGTTTCTCATATTTTAAAAAAGTGGGGTATCGGTAAATATACGTAAACCTTGATTTTAGCGGGAATACCGGTTCCTGTTAGCTGTTGCAACTTTCGGGACTTCCCGAGACTTGCAACATCAGAATTCGCGGTATGCATCGGCATTTGCCGGACCGTTTTTTTTAGCTTGTGGGGAAAATTCGTGCAACTGTCTGACTTTAACATTGGTGCTACAGTTGCAGTTAAATTTGTTACGGTTGCACGCTTCAGAGATAACTGAAGTATTGTGCCACGTTATTTTTTTGTTGTATCAGAGTGATTGGATTTTCTCACTGTTTCACTTTTTTAACAGTTGCTCGCACTATCTTGGTTAACTGAGAAGGAACAGTTTCTAAGAGTTTAATAAAACGATATTACTATGCTTTGACACGTTATATGTCAAGCTAACGTTTTCCTGACGGCTACTCTCTAAATATTTACCCACAAAAATACAGATCTTAGCTTTTTTTTTGTTTAAATACTCTATTGCTAACAGAAAACATGACTATTTCTATGCCATTACAGGAAGCGTTTGCAAAAACCAAAGAGGAGTTTGAAGTCAGTGCAGAACATTTGAAAGATGTCACTGATTATTTTGTTGAAGAGTTGGAGGAAGGACTATCCTCTAATGATCCTATGAAAATTCCAATGATTGTCAGTTGGGTAATGGATTTTCCTAATGGTTCTGAGATCGGTGAATATCTAGCGATAGATCTCGGAGGAACAAACCTAAGAGTAATCCGCGTGACATTGCTTGGCAACTCCAAATTCACATCTATTGCAGAGAAGTTTGCAATTCCATTAACTATGAGAAAAGGTACTGTTGATGAATTGTGGAGATTTATTGCAACTGCAGTTGATGGGTTTGTAAAGAGACAATTTAAGGAGCCGATTACGAAGAAGTTACCACTCGGTTTTACATTTAGTTTTGCAGCCACACAAAATGCTATCAACAAAGGCGTGCTTCAGTCATGGACAAAAGGGTACGATATTGATGGTGTTGAAGGACACGATGTTGTTCCGATGCTACAAGAAGCACTTGACCAGCTCAAAACACCAGTTGAAGTTACTGCGCTTATAAATGATACAACAGGAACGTTAGTTGCTTCAGTTTACTGTAACACCAAGACCCTTATGGGCTGCATATTTGGTACTGGTGTCAATGGTGCATATTATGAAAGAGTTGAAGATATCGGTAAGCTTGATGGTAAGATTCCATATGATATTGTGGAGGAGTCACCAGCAATGGCCATCAATTGTGAATATGGAGCATTTGATAGCTGTGCTAAAGTACTTAGAAGAACCAAGTATGATGTTCAAGTGGATGTCGAGTCTCCACGTCCTGGAGAACAGCTTTACGAAAAGATGATTGCTGGCTATTACCTGGGTGAAATTCTGCGACTGGTGTTGCTAGACTACCATCAAAAAGGGTTATTGTTTCCCAATGAGAAAATTGGAAAACTGAATGCTCCATTTTGTATGGATACTTCTTTTCCGTCACGTATTGAGGAATACGGTGCTTCACATGTGGGTCCACTCTTTTTAGATACTTTTGGTATTGTTACAACAGAAGAGGAAAGGATATTAGTTCATGATTTATGTGTGCTAATTGGTTTGAGAGCTGCTAGACTCTCAGCAACTGCAATTGCGGCTATAATGAAGAAGAGAAGGTATACCAATGGTGACATAGCCTGTGACGGATCTGTATATGACAAATACCCTAATTTCAAAAAGAGAGTAATGCAAGCATTAAACGATATTTTTGAATGGAACAGTGAACAGTATCCAGTGAGACTCACACATGCTGAAGATGGTTCTGGTGTTGGAGCTGCAATTATTGCGTGTTTGACAGAGAAGAGACTTGCAGCTGGTAAAAGTGTAGGAATGATTTCTACAAAGCTATAAAGAAGTTTAAGATGTGTAAAATGTAAAGTTGTGAAAATTGATCCGTTTAGATGTAGTAGTTGTACTTGTGTGTTTTCCCATTTTGGTTTTTCCCCGTGGAGATTACTGAGGTAAACACTTGTTTATTATGATGTACATGATGGGGAAAGTAACCAACGTCAACGGGAGGTAAATAATAATGCTCGTCAACTTTGAAGTAAGTGTAACTTGAAGAGTTTGATGCAGGTTGTGATTCTGATTTTGTCACTTTATGTAGTGTTGGTTGGTTATTGGTTTTGACAGGAAGTGTATTCTCTAAAACTTCTTCTAAGAAAGACTTTTCAACAATAGTAGTGCTTTGAGGAGATTCACTTGTTCTTTCTTTATCACTTTCATTTTCAAAAGTCCTTTGAGTAACGGCTACTGATTGAGGATTAGAATTTTCTTTAATTTTACCAATCATGATTTCGTTTCTGTCATTGTAGAAGCTTGGGTTTCGTCCTCTGGAAACGATAGGATTAGATTCGAACTTTTTGATTGAAATAATTTTTCCATCTTCATCAATAAATGAAACTTGACATATAATTACATTGAATTTAGTTGCGTCATGTTTGTTGCTCGCTGTAGCGGAGGCAAACCTGATTTGATCCCAAACCAGATCTATTTCATTTTCATTTTTCAAAGATTCTGTATCGATTTCATAACGTGCTTGTCGAATACAAACCTTATTCCCCTTAACAGATTCATTATCTCTTACAAAATCAAACTCTATTCGTTCATCTAGCTGTATAGTTTGAGGTGGGTTTAATTTTGAGTCAACCTTGCGTAATGATGTGTAGAGTTCAAATATTATTTTATTGCAGAATTTATCATTTTTGGAATCAAGATTGATATATAATCCCTGGTCTTCTGATTCAAAATGAATAATTTTAATTTTGAAACTAACTGTTATCGAGTTTCTTCTGTATCCATAGAGTGTTGAATTTTTGATTAAGTCATCTGTGGGCATTTCAAAAATATTAGAAGACACAAAAAGTCGACCAGATAGACGTGAGTCAAAATCAAGCCTGACTTTGGAACGATTTTTGTGAAGTAGATCGATAGTATTCGATTCTGTGCTTTCCAATTTAAGCATTCTATTAGCGACATGGAAGAGAAGTATTTGACTAATATGCGAGGAAGAGCTTGATATACTTATTTTCTTTCGTTTTACTTGAGGCTGGATTTGTCCTTCCAAAGTGGGATTGTTGAAATTCATATTTCTTTTAGAGGTTGCAGTTTGGTTGAATCCTTGCAGGCTATGGAAGTGCATTGCCAAATCAGAGTTACTCTTGTAATTTTCACTTAAAGTTGGAGTTAAACTAGAAGATTGAACTGCATTAATGTAACCAATTTCGGGGAAATCGAACAGGTTATTCGATAAAGTTGTTTCTACTGGTAAATGTTTCGAGTAGTTTGGAAGTCCAATATTGATACCGTCATTATGATGCTGAAAATCAATACTGTTAAGGTACTCAAACTCTGAATGAGTTGGATCAGTCTCTTGTAAGCTTTGGGAAAGTTCGTGATTTTGACGATGTTGAATATGTCTAGTAGATGGTGTTACGATCATCGGTTTGAGAAATAGAGAAGCAAACTCATCATCAATAGTTGGTGGAGTTTCGCCGTTGTACGACATGGTGGTCTTGAAAGTATTAGAATGGAGAAAACACAAAAGCCAAAGAGAAAGATAATAGGTGGCCATAAGAGAAGAAAAACTGGCCTGGCGATAGTCAACTGCAGCATGTTCCCCACAAAGAAAGGTGATCCAATTCTGGTTCTCTCCACACCAACTGATTTGTTTAGTTTTTTGCCGCGTTATCAAAAATTCTGTGCGGCGCTATATTGTTCCGCAGGAAAAAAAAATAATTGTGGGTGAGGAAACGGTCCCGGCAGAGGCCGAGCGGTTTCTTCGGCCTCTGCCGAGGTGCAATATTATATATATAGAGAGAGAAGCTACATGTCGGTTTACAAGCGGGCGTCGTTCACGTATGCAGCAATGGCTGCCCCGTAGATGCTAGAGTCCTGTATAAAAGAGAGAGTGACTGTTGGCGGAAGAAGTGCCTCTACGCGGGAAAGATATCCGGGAAAACATTGCAGCATGGAACCCACCACAGAAATTTCTGTCACGGTGGAGGGCTTTTCCATTGAAGCATCCATCTTAGCATCAATAGAGAGTACTCGTAAAAGTGCCTGCAGATATGCAACAAGTACTATGGAGGCACGCTCAATCACAGCGTCTGTAATGACCTTGACCAGCAGGTCTTTCTTGTAAAGCGCAATGAGACCCTCTCCCGTGAGAGAGTACGGTTCAAGATACAGAGGTAGCATTTTCAGTACACCTGTATCAATTCCTACTAGTCTTACAAGTTCTGGTATGTAGCGACCAGCAGTAAGAAGTTCTAGTGGTTGGAATACCCCGTAAGATGTTGTCATATGTGGAGGTTCCAAATTATCATCCCTGACCTTTCGCCATAATGGATTCAAATGTATATCGACGGGTGTAATATATTCGGCAAGATGGTATCCAAGAAATGAGGCTTCAGAATTGATTATAACTGTTTCACCAGGAATAGTACGTTTAGATACACCCAAGTATTTTGATTCAATCACAAAGGATGAATTCACTCCTGTCCCCTGTACAAGAGCAACATTAGACCTATTAAAGTATGAGCCGGCAATAAGAACAGAAGCAGAATCGTTCACTATTGAACAAACCTCAATATCAATATTTTCTTCAGCAAAACATGTCTCAAAGATATATTTCAAATCTTGTCCACGAAACTCTTCACTTATGGAGAACCCTTTCCCCAAATCAGAGACTGTTCCATGTCTGGCACTTTTATTTTGTATAATGGGAAAACTCCACGTTATTCCGACCCTTAGTTTGCCACGTGAATTTTTCAGCATTTGATCACTTGTATCTATTACTTCAATGAACCTCTTTATAACCCACTCAAAAAAGAATCTGTTGAAATGTTTGTTTGAATCATGAATGGTCCATGTTCTATTTATCTCGCATACAGCGGTATTCCCCTGTTCAAACTGTACAACACATATCCTCAACGTTGATCCTCCAATATCAATAACTATAATAGATCCTTCAGGATGAATGGTATCATCAGCAATAGTGTTGAAACAGGGTAGCATGCAGTTTTCTGAGTTTTTCAACGACACTAAAATAGCTTCTTGGAATCCATCACATATACTGTCAATATTTTTTTTCAGTTCGTCGATTTTAAAGTAGCTGTTGATTCTTTCAATCTGCTGGGCAGCATAAACTCCAATTTTATCTTCTCCATAATATCTGTTTCTTTCTGAACTATAGAGTGATGGCGTATCGCTGATTATAGGAGACAACATATTAAGAATGGGTATGCTGTTGACGGATGGTATAGGTAGGGAACACCTCAACAATCAGGAATGACCAATGTTTATTTTTTTTCTCTAGAATCGAGCTAAGGAAAACAAGAGTAGATATTTTTTTATCATCTAGTATACTCAATTGGGTGTAGCAGGGGACGGAACAGGAATTAGTTCGTTGCCAACGACGCCACTCCCAAGCCGGGTCTGCAAGTAGAAGCACACTTGCAATATTGCAACTCCAGGAGCTGTTGCAGAAACCGGAAAATACCGTTGGTGCCGTTGGTACCGTTGCAGTTTTTTTCCGCGACTCGAAATTATGGGCACGCAACCTTTTTTTTTTCGGCACCTCCCGATCTCTTCATGCCATTCACCTAAACGTTGTGGGGTTTTGGTGGTGGGTCTTATCACGCTTGTTTTGTTGCACCATTCCTGTCCACTTCTCCCCCACGTCCTCCAACACCATCTTGCATTCTTTCATATTTTCCCTTCCGACTCTGGTGCTTGATGTCGGATCCCTGCTTATTTATATAGACCTCTCTGCTCTCTTAAACAGTTCGATATACTCTCCTATTTCATCTTCTCTTTTTTTTTTTCTTATACTAGTTCTTTCCACACACAAATATAATGTCAGAATCAGTGACAAATACTAGCGAAGAAAAGAGAGACTCTGGTGAGCACGAAAAACAAGTTTATGAGACTTTCCAAGAATCAGAACCACTAATCCTTGTTGAAAAGGAAATCGGAGTCTGGGAAGCAGTTGTTAACTATCCAAAGGAAATCTTTTGGTGTGCAGTTTTTTGTTTAGGTGTTGTCATGGCAGGTTATGATGGACAAATCATTTCAGGTTTCTATGCGTTGCCAGCTTTCAAGGAAAGATTCGGTGCTGTAACTTCAGATGGTTCAAAGGAAATTACCGCCCCATGGCAAACGGCTTTAGGCATGGGTTCCCCAATCGGTCAAGTTATTGGTACCCTTTGCGTTGCTTGGCCTTTAGAAATGTTTGGTAGAAAGTTAACTTATGCTGTTGTTAATGTTGGTTGTATTGGTTTAATCTTTATGCAATTCTTTGCTCCTTCTCTTGGTGTTCTTACTGCCGGTGAAATTCTATCTGGTATCTTATGGGGTTGTATGGTTCTTATTGGTCCATTATATGCCTCGGAAGTTGCACAAATCAAATTAAGAGGTATCTTAACCGCAATGACAAACTTATCCTTTGTTATCGGTCAATTTATAGCAAATGGTGCTGCTGATGGTTTTGCAACAAATTCCACGGAATGGGCTTACAAGGTCCCTTTTGCAATCCAATGGGCTTGGCCAGTTATTATTCTTTGCTTTCTACCATTTGCTCCAGAATCTCCATACTGGTTGGTTCGTCATAACAGAATTGATCAAGCAAGAGCATCTATTAGACAAATTGCATCTAAGAGTGTTTCTGATGATATTATCGATGAAAGGTTAAAGTTGGTCATTGAAACTGATAAATTAGAACAAGAAATGGAACAAACTACTTCTTATAGGGATATATTCAAGGGATCTAATCTTAGAAGAACAGAAATTTGTTGTGTTGTTTATTCCTTACAAGTTTTCAGTGGTGTTCCTTTTGCGATGAACTATTCAACGTACTTTTTTGAATTAGCTGGTTTTGATCCAAGAAAGGCATTTGATTTATCATTGGGTTCAACTGCAATTGGATTTGTGGCAACATGTTGCTCCGGTATTTCTCTTTCATTCATTGGTAGAAGAACATTATATCTCGGCGGTTTCACGTTTACTACTATTCTTTTATTTGTTATCGGCTTCTTAGATATCCCTAGTGATTACCTCGATAGACCTTCACTATCTAGAGCACAAGCTGCACTTATGTTAATTTGGTCTTTTGCTTACCAACTCACAGTAGGTCCTTTATGTTTTGTTTACAATGGTGAAATTCCATCTACAAAATTAAGATCCAAGACTATTGCATTTGCAACAGCGGTTCAAGCTGTTATTTTCATTGCTGCAACTGTCGCATTACCATACATGTTAAATCCAGAAAACGGTAACTTACGTGGTAAAACAGGTTTTGTGTTTGGAGGTTTTTCTTTCATTTTTATGTCATGGGCATTCTTCAGACTACCAGAAACAAGAAATAGATCTTTTGAAGAATTGGACGTTATGTTTCACAGAAAAGTCCCTGCAAGACAATTTGCTTCGTACGATATCGATATTGACGGAAAAACTCTACAAGTTATTTCTAGTCCAGTTGAAAAGCCGGTTGTTTAGTCAATTTTGTATTTGTATATTTTCCACCTTTAATTGAACTTACTAATGAGAACACAAACCCGCTTCCCTTCCCCAAACCCTCTCAACCCTTTCAACCTTTCAACCGGTAAACCCATGCGGCAATATCCCCACACTGTTACGATAACAAAAGTGAAAAAAAAATCAGACGTTGCGTGTCACCGTTTTTTTTTCCTTTCTTTTGCCGCACATCGTTTCTGCAACACTACCTTGTAAAACTGCAACACTATCTTGAACACCGCCGCATCCTTCACAAGCACACACACTCGGTGGGTATTCCTTCGACTCAGTAAGCAGCTTAAATGTATATATTTCCTTCATGAAAAGCTATAGTGGCCTGCCATAGCCGTTTAGCTTAAGCAAAAAAAAAAAAAACGGCATGGTTGAGGTGAAGAAGTTTGATACAAAAGAATCAGCTGCAAGGGAAGTTGCAGAACACATTGTGAGTCTCATAAACTCATTCGGCCCAACTGTAGAAAACCCGTTTGTGATGGGTCTGCCTACCGGTTCTTCTCCGGAACCTGTTTACAAGGAATTGGTAGAGCTTTACAAGGCTGGCAAAGTGTCGTTTCAGAATGTAGTTACTTTCAATATGGACGAATACTGTGGCCTCGATGCAAATGACGAACAATCATACCGTTACTTCATGGATCACAACTTGTTCAATCATATTGATATCAAGCCCGAGAATATCAATATTCTCAATGGTATGGCAGAAAACAAGAGGGCGGAATGTAGAGCATATGAGGAGAAAATTGCGAAGTTTGCACCATTTCAAGTATTCATGGGTGGAGTTGGTCCAGAAGGACATATTGCATTTAATGAAAGGGGATCATCGAGGGATTCACTTACACGTGAGATTCAGCTGGAAGAATCTACAATTGTCGCAAATTCACGTTTCTTTAATGGAGATATGTCAAAAGTTCCAACTACTGCTCTCACAGTGGGTATTTCAACTGTTTTGGATAATTCTAAAGAGTTGATTATTCTTGTTTTTGGTACAAACAAGAAGGATATATTACATAAGACACTCACTGCACCGATAAATTCTGAAATTCCAAGTACTTTCATAAGAGAGCATAACAATGCATTCATTTACTGCGATAAAGATGCTGCAGGAGATGTATAAAGATAAAATTATATACTGTCATTTAATAGAAGGGAATAGAAATTGTAATATTTTTCAACAATCCTAAATCCATTGCTTTGTAAACTACGCAACTGATTTTCTCCAACGTCTAGAATATAGCAATTCTTACAATTACCATGTTTACCCTTAACGTACATGAGTGCAGTACATACAAGACCAAGTTTGAACGCTTCAAATAGTGTCGTGTATGATGGATCAATATGATGGCCAGCAATACAAACAAATGGTTCTCCAGAATTGTCAAGCGTTTCCAGGAACGGATAAAATTTGGTAAACTTTGATTCATTCGTAAATACAATCAAACTGCCCACAACTGATCTTCTTGTTGGTTCTAAAGCTACAATAATATCAAGATTTCCTTTTCCATTGATGAATTGTTTTTCACAGGATGAGTTAAAGTCTTCGTATAGTTGTGAATAGATTTCATAATTATTATTGGCAAAATCTTCTTGGAAATAAGGAGCATCGTATTCTGCCCTGTTGCTGCCATCATCTTCTGATTTGCTTCTCAACATCGAGAAAACGTCAGTAGGATTATTTTGAATGTCAAACATCACGCCCACCACTTGCAGCTGTCGTACAAGGTACTCTGCCACTTTCCAGCTATGAATATCATCAAGTTTCATTAGGTACTTAATGGTTTGATATTCGTTCTGTCGAGATTGTGATACTTTATCGTTTATTAACAGGTTGTTGATGCTGATTCGACTTGGAGTTTTCGGAATAGGTAGCAGTTTTGTATTCCTCTTGAGTGGATTTTTCGACTTCATATTGTTGAGAGTACCACTAAAATCCCACCCATAAGATTGAAAAAACCGTAAAGTTTCAGTGTTTGCATCAGACTGTGTTGTGAAAAGGTCATTTGTAATTGTCAATTTTGGAAAATCTCTACCAAGAAAGATCTTCATACACCCTTGTTCCTCCATCAAATACTTGATTGTCTTTGTATAAAGGTGTGAACCGATGGAAATACCTCTTTTGTTTCTGTCCACTAGAAGAAAAATAAGGTTACCAGATTTATCTCTGCCATGGATACCACCACTCACCCATGTTACAGAAATACCTAGGATAGTTTTAGAGCTAGTATTCCTTACAACAAAGCTTGTATGATTGTTTACATCCATGAAGAGTCTTTTAAGGCCACTCAATGAACTGTCTTTAGCCAGAAAGTCAAGATAGTTGTTGCTCTTTAGTAATTGTACACAATTGGCCCAATCACGTTTGTAATCAAATTTCTCCACGAGCCAACTGTGAGTTCTACTATTTGGTTTGTGAAGTGGTTTCTGCTCTGATGACATTTGTGGAAGCATTCCAGGAATTTTACCGGTAGGTTCAAAATCTCCAAAGAGAATTTTTGGTAGATGACATAATGCATTGATGGTGTAATCATATGTACATATGTAACCTGTAGGAAGGCCACCAATATTGATATCATAAAGAAAGTCTGTAGGTGAGGAAACACTTATAATAATCATTTGTCTATTGATTGTATCATTGAGATTATTGTTTCTTTTACGCGTATTGCATAACATAGATACATGTTTAGATACACCAACTTGATACATATTTGTAGTAGTTTCAGCAGAAAAGAAAAGAACAACGTTTGATTTCAAAATAAGTTCTTCATGAAATGATGTGAGTCCGTTAGAATTGTAACTGGTATGATGAATCTTATAACCTGATTTATATTCCGAGAGCATTTTACCAAATTCAATGAACACGTCTTCACCGTAATTCAATTTCTTATCCAAATTTTCCAAATGTTTCTTGTTGTTGTTTATATGGGAGCGGTTCCCATTCATGTCCACCGTTTCATATAGTGGAGATATCAGCGGTGTGAGAATAAGAATGGCATTTTCTGCGTCAATATTAGCAGTAAGATATTTTGTTATAGGTAATCCTGAGTCACGAATAACGGTTATTGCTCTTTCATATGCTCTCACGGATAGTAATTTATGTTGATAAAGGATATCTTGGTCAAGCAACACATTATTCTTTACGTAGTCCCAAGAGGGAAGTTTCATTTGTAGGTTATTAATTCTGGCAGTTGATTTTTGCAAGAGATCGTTGTCGATAAGTTGATCATCAATAACAGATGCTAGTGCTGAAATTGCTTGTTTTTGAATTTCGAAATTAGAACAAACCATGATTAAGTCACAACCAACAGAAAATGCAGAAATACAACCTTGAACAACACCGAAATTCCTATCGAGTGCTTCCAGCAGTAAACATTCACTTATCACTACACCATTAAAATTCAATTTATCTCTTAGTATATTGGAAACGATAGTGGGGCTAAGACAAGCATGTAAATCACTATTGTTAACGCCTGATATAGCACACCCTCCAACCAAGACAGAATCAAGCAGATCTTTTTCCATAAGTTTTATGTATGGGATTGCATTAAATTCCAAGAGTTGTTCTGTAGATTCCATGATCATGGGGAGTTCGAAATTTGAGTTCACAGTAGCTGATCCGTAACCTGGGAAATGTTTACCACAGTTGAGAAAGTTTTCGTCTTTGAAAGCTCTAGCTGCTGCTTCAGCATATTTTACAACCACATCTAGACTATACCCGAAGGAACGCACACCGATCATTTGCTGGACAAGACTGCTTGTAGTGTTTTTCAATATATCGAGCACGGGTCCCATACACATGGAGAACCCAATAGATTTTAGTTCCTTTGCTATTGCTCTGTATACTTCATAGACGATTTGCTCGTCACCGGTAGCTGCAAGTGCCATAGCACCAGGGAATTGAGTGATGTAAATTTCATCGAAAAGTGAGTTCAACATCCCTCCTTCTTCATCGATGACAAAGTTTATCGGGTACTCATAGTTTTGTTCCAATGCAAGCATCTGTAGGGAGAGAATGAGTTTCTTGGCTTGTTTAGCATTCAAGAAGTTGCGACCGCTAAGTATTATCGTGCCAACACGATATTCGGAGATAAGTGTTTTGATTTCCGGTGTTATATCGGTTCCTTCGAACCCGATAATGAAAAATTTGCCAACCGAGTCCATATGGAGTATGTGGAGATGGGCGGAGAGGAAGTTGGAAATAGAAGATGGATGGAACAAAGAGTTCTTGTAGAGTGATAGTCGTGGTTGTTCAGCAGATGGGAAGAGAGAAAATGATTCAACGGTTTGTGGAACGGTTGACGAGCCGATGGGATTGTTTTTGGGAGTTCCCGACGGGATCTGGCACGAGGAGAAAAACATGCAACCGCAGAAGAAAAGTTGCAACACCGGAAGAAGAAGAGGATTAATAGAGGATTAGCTGGAGCTAGAAGAGAGGAGGAGACGAGAGGAGAGGAGACGAGAGGAGACGAAGGATGTTGATACGGATGTTTGGTGTGATTAGTGGTTGAGCAACCCAATGGGAAAGCAAATTGTACACTTCACCAACTGTCGGCTTGCCGACTGTGGCGAGTTGAGAGAAGAAGACTTGTACGTTGACTTAGGTTCTGGTAAGATTGTCGATGCGCCGGAAGAGTTTGGAGATGTGAGGATCATTGAAGTTGATGTTGGTGGAGATATTATAACGCCAGGGTTTATTGATATTCAGATTAACGGGTGTTTTGGTCTGGACTACTCAACTGCGTTGGACGAAAATGTGAAGAAAGGGGATATTTTGGATCAATATGGTGAAACAATGAAGAAGATTATACAGCATGGGGTTACATCGATTTGTCCAACTGTCACGAGTAGTATGGCAAACGTTTATAGAGATTCGTTACCGATATTTGGTGAAAAAAGTAGGCATACGGATAGGGCTGATTCCTTAGGTGTACACGTTGAAGGACCATTTATTTCGAAGCAAAAGAAAGGTTGTCATCCTGTGGATACATTAACTACAATAAGTGATGGGTATAAATCTCTTGAGGGAAGGTATGGTGAAGGGTTTGAAGATTATACATCTATAGTTACAGCAGCACCTGAATTAGATGGTTGTATTGATGTTATCAAAAGAATTGTTGCTAAAGGAGTTGTATTTTCGATTGGTCATTCAATGAGTACATTTGAAAAAGGTATTGAAGCTATCAGGGAAGGAGCAACTATGATTACACATTTGTACAATGCTATGCCAAGTATGTCAGCTCGTGATCCTGGACTTGCTGGTATTATCAATGCACCTAGGAATGTTTTAAATGTAGATGAGAAACCCTTTTTTGGTATTATTGCCGATGGTGTTCACGTTCATCCCGCCATGGTTAAAGCTGCATATGCTGCTAACCCTGATAAGGTTATACTTGTTACTGATGCGATGTATTTAATTGGTTTAGAGGACGGGATTTATAAACGTGGAATGCAAGAGTTGAAGAAAAGTGGGAAATTTGTTCATTTGAATGAGACTAACACAATTGCTGGATCAGCAACGCATTTACTAGAATGTGTTGTTAATTTTGCTACATGGACTGGTGTACCTTTAGAAATTGCTGTTGCAACAGTAACTAATCATCCTGCTATGTCACTTGGAATAGAAGATAAGAAAGGGTTTCTCAAGATAGGATGTGATGCTGATCTTAACATAATCAATGACAAATTTGAGCTAGTAAGCGTGTATAAGTTAGGATATCAAGTTAAATAGTATTGTCATTATAAAGTGTAAATAGAAGAACTGAAACGTAAAGAGAAGAGGAAAGAAAAGAAGGGTGTGGGAGTGGGGAATGGGGAGTGGGGAGTGGGGAGTATTAGATTATGTTTCTGTGGGAACGTTTTCCACCTTTATCGATTCCTTGGATTCATCTTGAGGTGTTTCCTCTTTCTCATCGACACCACCTTCTCTTTCCTTCCTTTCCAACTCTGCGATTTCTGCAGCGGTTAGGAAACGACCTCCTTGACCACGTGGTCTACGCATTGCATGCTTATGACGAGATTCATGTAGGTATGGTTTACGAACTCTTTGTACTTTAAGAGTTTCCTCGAGTTTAGCACGGGCAATGCGTCGTTTTAGGATACGATGGTACTGTTTTGCATTGACATAGTATGGTTGGTCAGATGTCTGTTCGGTTGTCTGTGTTGGTGGAGGTTGTGGTACTTGTTGTTGTTGTTGTTGTTGTTGATGTTGTTGTTGTTGTAATTGCAACTGTTGTTGTTGTTGTAGTAACTGCTGTTGAATTTGCTGTTGTTGCAGTTGTTGCTGTAGTTGTTGTTGTTGTTGTAGTTGTTGGTCGTTGTGGTAGAAGTCGTCAGTTTTGACCGAACGTGGGTTTGCAGCCGATGCAAAGGACCCTCCTTGATCGGAGATGAAGTCGTGATGTTGGTAGTAGTTTTGTGTCGGTAAATGCAGGGCGTCTTCCATGTTTTAGCGTGTTGATGAACAGGAGCAGACGTGAAGGAGGAAGAGAGATTGGGAGAAATGGAGAAAAAGAGAAAAAGAGAAAATGCGGAAATAGCGGGCGGTGTTTTTTTTGATTAATTTTTTTATGTTTTTTTAGTTTATTGAAATTTGAGCTTGATGCCTCGACTTCCGCATTTGGACGTTTTGCCTGAATTTCTCATTAAAGTGCAATTTTGTTACTGAAAATTGCAAATTTATTGGAAATCAATGCAGAAGTTTTAGCTTTGGGAATACAAGTACTTCAAACAAACGATATCCAACAAACATGCCAGCTACGATCTTATGTATTGGTATGGCAGGGTCCGGTAAGACCACCTTTGTACAACGGTTGAATGCACATTTACATGCTAAGGAAAAGGCGCCATATTTGATTAATCTTGATCCAGCAGTTTTACAAGTTCCATTTGGATGTAATATTGATATAAGGGATTCGATTAATTATAAGAAAGTTATGGAGACTTATAATCTTGGACCGAATGGTGCGATTGTTACATCATTGAACTTATTTGCTACAAAGATTGATCAAGTTTTAAAGATTATGGATAAAAGGAAGAATGATTTTAATCATTGTATTGTTGATACACCTGGACAAATTGAATGTTTTGTTTGGTCAGCATCGGGAGCTATTCTCACTGAAGCGTTTGCAACAGAATATCCAACAGTTATTGCATATATAATTGATACACCAAGATCATCAAGTCCAACAACATTTATGTCTAATATGTTATATGCATGTTCAATATTATATAAGATGAAATTACCAATGATTGTTGTTTTCAATAAAACTGATGTACGTAAACATGAATTTGCAAAGGAATGGATGACAGATTTCGAAAGTTTCCAAGAAAGTTTACGTTGTAATGCAGATTTAAATGAGGAAACATCAAATGGATCAGGATATATGGCATCACTTATTAACTCAATGAGTTTAATGTTAGAAGAATTCTATTCAACATTAGATGTTGTTGGAGTTTCATCATATACTGGAGATGGTATTGAAGAATTTATGAAAGTTGTTGATCGTAAAGTTGAAGAATATAATGAATTTTATCAAAAGGAAAGAGAGAGGGTTATCGCTGAAAAGAAGGAGAGGGAAAAGAATGAAAAGGAGAAACAATTGACTCATTTGATGAAAGATTTAGGTATTAATGGTAAGGGTAAAAGTGAAGAAGAAGTAGAAGATGAAATTGAAGTTGTATCTGATGTAGATGAAGAGATTGAGAGAGATGAAAAGGATGGATATGAACATGGGATAGTTGATCTTGAAAGTTCAGAAAGAGAATATACATTCCAAGATGATAGGAAAGGTGAAATTAGGGATACGAATGATGATGGTAATGATACATTAAAGGGTATACATGATAGATACCAGAAGGCATTTGAAGCTGATGCAAAGAGTGCATCATCAGATATTGCAGCAGATATTGCACGATACATTAGAGGTGGCAAATAACTAAAGAGTTAGTAATAATGAACCATTTTGTTGTTTGGAAACATTGACGAGGCCGTAGTGAGCAATTGATTGCAAGTTGAGACAAGTATTAGTGTTGGAAGATTGTGATGCAATCTCATTTGTAAGATACGGGTAGGTGGAAGTGTTGAGGAGGGCAGCTCGGATGGTGAAAGGTGTTGTTGCTGTAGCTGCTGTTGCTGTAGCTGTAGCTGTTGCTGTTGCTGTTGCTGTTCGTAGAGATTTTATAAAATGTGTATTGGAAGCGAGGAAGTCTTTCGAAAGGGATAGTATAATAAGCAGTGTACTTTCTCGGAGGGTAGTTTCGGGGAGGGTAGTTGTGTGGATGAGTGATTGAAGGTGGTGGAAGAGCGGGTTCTTTGGCGATACGAGTTTGTAATCGACCAGAGTAGGCGAGACGTTTGGGTCAGAGAGAGTGGGTGTTCTGAGTCCGTTAAGGGCGTCGATCTCTGCAACGAGGGCCCGCACAGCATAGGACGGATCGGAGTGCTCTGCCGCAAGGAGAAGGTTGAGGGGGTACCTGGCAAGAGCAGCAGATAGACGGGACAGCATGGCTGGCTGGCGTGTTAGCAGGCTGGCTGTTGATTGATCACTTGCTATATTACTACTATTTCTGTATGTAGCCTTGGTATTTTTCACTTGATGAGAGGAAACAGACGGGTCACGTGGCTTCTGGAGCAAAGGTCACGTGCGTGTGCGGAGGTTGCCGGGCCGGTCACGTGATTTGGCTTTGGTAGTGGTGGTGGTGGTGGTGGTGGTGGCAACACCACGAGTTGCGAGGGCTGTGGAGGGCGGAGAAGATGAGGCCCTTCTCCTTGCCACTTCTCCTTACTCCTTGTCCCCTTGTCTATACCCCTTGTCTCCTTGTCTATACCTCTTGTGTACTCGTCCTTGTCCGCTTGCTTACGCACCCGTGCACCAACAACACGAAAGAGACGCAAACTTTGCAATTTTCCCGATTTTCTCATTTTCTCATTTTCCCTGTTTTCGTTTCTCGACAAATTTTTCATTTTTCACTTTCCAATTTCCAATTTCCAGTGCAACTTCACAACCACTTTTTCTTCTTCTCCTTTTGCAACTTGAAACGTCCATTTCACCCTACACCTTACTACCATGTCTGAAGAAAAGAAGGAAGTCCAACAACCACAACAGATCAACAAGATCAGAATCACTTTCACCTCCACCAACGTCAAGTCCTTAGAAAAGGTCTCTAACTTGGTCATCAGAAACGCTGCAAAGGAAGGTGTCAAGAAGAGAGGTCCTGTTAGAATGCCAACTAAGGCTCTTTCCATTGCTACCAGAAAGACTCCTAATGGTGAAGGTTCCAAGACCTGGGAACATTACGAAATGAGAGTCCACAAGAGATACATCGACATTGAAGCTCCTTCCGACTTGATCAAGAAGTTGACCGCTTTAACCATCGAACCAGGTGTCGATGTCGAAGTCACCGTCTCTGTCTCCGCTTAATCAGTGTAGATGTATTCTTACTTCCCCTCTCCCCTCTCCCCTCTCCCCTTCACTTCCACTTCCACTCCATCTTTACTCTAGGCGTACCGTGTATGTGCAAGTTCACTCCCATTTGCTATCACATATATGAGACGTTGCGGTAGACAGCTATCAGTATTGCTGGAGTGGAGTGGAGTGGGGTGGTGGTACTTGTACTTTGTACTTTGTACTCTCTGTTTAACTCTAAACTAACAACGAGCGGAAAAATGCCGGAAATGCGAAAATCGCAGAAAATCGCCAGAAGCAGCGAAAATTGCAGAAAATGCGAAAATAGCGAAAATAGCGAAAATAGCGAAAATAGCGAAAATTGTGTAAAAACACGAAATCGCGTCCACAATTCGTCCATTTTGTTTGATAAATAAATAGTACACATGGTAAATGATAATATACTGGTATACCTTTCTTGTTTCTTCTTTTCCTCTTCTCTTCTCCTCTCCTCTTCCCTTCCCTCTCCTCTCCCTTCTCCCTTCTTTCTTCACACAATGTCTGAGAAACAACCTACAGCTAACACGTCAGGAACATCTGCTGTCCCTTCTCCGTCCACCATCGGAAGATTGGTCAATTCAGGCCCTGTGTCTATCTTATGTTACTGTGCATCTTCAATCCTTATGACAACAACGAATAAATACGTTGTTTCCGGTCATCATTTCAATCTTAATTTCTTCTTACTTGCGATCCAAGCTATCGTTTGTATTGTCGTCATTGCTACTCTTAAATTTTTCGGTCTTATTACTTACCGCAAATTTAACATTAATGAAGCTAAAAAATGGTCACCAATTGCATTCTTATTAGTATTGATGATTTATACTTCTTCAAAAGCTTTAAAATATCTTGCAATTCCAATTTATACAATTTTCAAAAATTTAACAATTATTTTAATAGCTTATGGTGAAGTTTTATGGTTTGGTGGTGAAGTTACACCAATGGCTTTAGGATCTTTCATTTTAATGGTTTTCTCCTCAATAATTGCAACTTATGGTGATAAAGATGCTACAACTGGTGTTTCCAATTTTAATATCGGTTATTTTTGGATGGCTTTAAATTGTTTCTCATCAGCTGCATTTGTTTTATTTATGAGGAAAAGAATTAAATTAACAAATTTTAAAGATTTCGATACAATGTATTATAATAATTTATTATCAATTCCAATCTTATTAGTTGCATCTTTATTATTAGAAGATTGGTCAAGTGAAAATATTACATTAAATTTCCCACCTGAAAGTAGAACATCTGTTTGGATGGCAATGATTATTTCAGGTGCTACATCAGTTGGTATCTCTTATTGTTCTGGTTGGTGTATTAGAGTTACATCTTCAACTACTTATTCAATGGTTGGTGCATTGAATAAACTTCCAATTGCATTATCAGGTTTAATCTTTTTCGATGCTCCAATTAATTTCTTTTCAATATCTTCAATATTTGTAGGTTTCGCTGCTGGTTTAGTTTACGTTGTTGCAAAGCAAAAGCAAAAGGAACAAGCTACAAGACAGGAACAATTACCTAAATAGATTATATATATACATACATATCATTTATCAATCTTTAAACTAAAATCAACAATTTTTGTACCTTGATGAATACTACTCGTTGAATAAATATCAATATCATCACAAATAAATTCTCCAATATTTTCACGTGTTAATCCACCACTACATTCTAACAAGAAATTATACTTCTCACCAAAATTTTCCTTTAACTTACGTGCAACTTGTCTCAATTCAGTTCCTGTAAAATTATCAAGCATAATAATATCACCACCATTAGTAATAGCTTCAACTGCCTCTTTATAACTTTGAACTTCAATTTCTACTTTAATTGAAAATCCACCAACTTTATGTGCATTTGCAATTGCCTCCTTAATTGATCCTGTACTCCAAATATGATTATCCTTCAACATAATCATACTTGATAAATCAAATCGATGCATATCAGCTCCACCAACGAGCATTGCGTATTTTTCAAAAATACGTAACCCAGGTGTTGTCTTCCTCGTGCCTGCAATAATACCTTTGTACCCTTCACTTCTAGCAAGTTTGACAATCTCTTTACTTTCACTAGCAATACCTGATAAACGTGCCATAAGGTTGAGTCCAACACGTTCAGCTTGTAAAATATTCTTTGATGGTCCTTCTAAATGAGCGATAACTTTCTTACCTAAAATTTCAATGTATTCACCTTCATCAACTAACCATTTAACATCAATTCCACATTGCTCATATAATTCATTCAAAAATGGTATACCACAAACAACTCCTGAACTTTTCATATAAATGTTAGCATTCTTCATGGATGATCCAACAACGAAACCACCGTAATCAAAAGATGGAATGTCTTCATCAAGGAAATTTCTAATCTGCTGCTTCCATTCACCCGATACAGGTAGTAAATCAGAGTAATCCATTCTTGCAAAAGGAATACGATCTGACTAGACTATCAAGGGTGTACTTAGATCCAGGATCTGATCAACCGACAAGATTTCTACAAGGTGTACGGATGTACAAATCTGTACATGTCCAACAAAGTTGCCTAATCGGTACACAAAGTTGCTATATTACATCAAATTCACATACGGTGTCCTCTACTCCTCCTCTTCCAGCGGTATTTCGAAGTCACTCGAGTTGCCACTCTCCGCGTCACTCCCGCCTGAAATCCGCAGGCCAATAGTGCTATCCAGTCGACTCAGATCAACTGACTCGTCCTCGTCCTCGTCCTCATCTTCATCTTCATCTTCATCTTCATCTCCGTCTCCGTCTTCCTCGTCACCCTCTCGCAGCACCCCTCGTAGCACTGGCGGATGCATCCGTTTGCGACGCAACGACGCGTTGCCGTACAACACCCCCTCTACCGCCTTGACCGTCTCCAGGTCGCATTCACGCATCACCTCTAGCAGTCTCTCGCCGTCGTCAGCGGCATCGCCAAACACGTCCGCGTACACTACCCGCTGCACGCCCGCTGCAGCGGACATCTCGATCGAGCGTGCCAGCTCCACGTCAATGAACCGTTCCGTCAACGTGTGGAACACCTCT
Source organism: Pichia pseudocactophila (assembly GCA_039700735.1). NCBI lineage: Eukaryota > Fungi > Ascomycota > Pichiomycetes > Pichiales > Pichiaceae > Pichia > Pichia pseudocactophila. The sequence goes on from JBBJZV010000154.1 coordinate 67,455, forward strand.
GTAGGGATCGGCGGAACCTGCAGTGTCGCACACGCACGCCGGACCTGTCCGTCAGTGAACACGGGACGTGGAAGGTTAGCTCCTGCAGGTCGTGCAGGTCGTGCAGGTCGTGCAGCTGGCCGTCGCAATGACCGCTCATCGGCTTCGTCGTCAGTCGAAGCGTCAATCACAGACATGTTCACACTGTACTGCTGCTCCTCGTCGAGACCGTCGTCCGAGGAAAGCTCGCCAAAGATCCCGGACCCGTCGTGCAGAATGGCTTCCGGGATCGCTACGTTGGACGTGTCAAACGATGTGTTGTAAGGAGTGTCAAAGTCCGGGAGGTCTTCTGCCTGTTCATGGCCTTGAACCACGCCCTCGCTCTGACTCTGACTTTGGCTTTGGCTTTGTGTGATTGGCAGTGTATCCTCGATGAGAGACTCTTCTGTAAACTGGTACGACGTCGACGCAGTGGTGAAGCTCGAGTCTACTAGTTTCGCAAACGCACGCACGTCCTTCTTCACAAAACTGGGAATCGTAGACCGTACTGGCGAGACCTGCTCCTCTTGCTCCTCCTGCCGTTGCTCCTGTTGTTCCTGTTGTTCCTGCAGTTCCTGCTGCTGCTCCCTCTGCTCCTCTACTGGCGTGCTCTCCTTATCTCGTTTCTGCACCTTGTAGAACAGCCTCCCGAGCAATCGCAGGTCTTCCAAGGGATCGTAGACGTGTGTCTGCTTGTTCCGCGTCGGTGTGAACAGCAGCCTGTTCCGTGTAGGCGTGACTGACATCTCGAGGGCTCGTTTCGTCAACGGTGTCAGCTGGCGTCGTGGTGTTCTCGGGGAGTGTGGTGACCTCGGGGAGTGTGGTGATCTTTGTGACCTCCCTGCACTGTCATGGGTAATCGGTGTGGTTGGTCTCTGGGACGTGTCCTGCAACTGTCCTACTTGCCTCTGCGGTGTCTGCAACGACGCCATAGTCTTGAATCAATAGCAGTGTTATGTATTCAGCTTAGCTCCAGTACTGTTGATCTTTTCCTTACGCGTGGAAATTCAGATTAATTTTTTTTTTTCACCTTGCATAGATCTGTAAAATAATATTTTCTTCATCTTATCAACAAACATGAGTGACGTTGAAGGATTAGATGATGGATTGGACGTTAAGTACGAGTTTAGTGAGGAGGAGCTTGATATTGATGAGAGTGGAAACGAAGTTGAAAACGAAGGAAAAAGTGATGAAATTGAGGGGAAATCATCAACTGTTGGTAAGAAGAGGAAAGGACTCAGTGAGGGACAGAAGTCTAAGAAGAAGGCAAAGATGGAGTTTGAAAAGGAAAGCAAGGCAGCTTTGAGTGTGGAGAAGAACGATATTGTTGTCGAAAAATTAAATAGCAAAATGAGAGAGCTGTACCCACAATTGTCAGCACTTGAACTTACCGAATACTATGTGAACAAGAGGCAGGTTGTTGATACGAGTGAATTCGAAGGTGAAAGAAGTTTGCAAAACATGTCCAAATATATTGAAACGTACATGAAAGATTTGATTCCAAGTATTAAAGCGTACAAGGCACTCCGTAATAAAATGAAAAAATATGAAACGAAGAGGAAATTCAACAAGAAGTTCAACAAGACTGTGGAGATCCCAAGGAGGAAGTTTATTCTTATTCTGTCAATTTCTGCAATCAGATCCTGTGACGTGCATCGGGCAACGAGAGACTTAGAAGGTGGGTCGGTGAAACTCATCAACAAAAACCCTATTGGACAAGATCTCAAGATTCTGAAAACCACGTGGAGCCGGATCCTCAATGCCACTCCTGGCCGTGTCGACAAGCTGCTACAAGTGAGTAAAGACGACGTGCAGCGTAATTTTGAAACGAAACCAGTGTTCAGTGAAGAAGAAATCGATACGGTCATACTGGACAACTTTGTGGACCCAAAGCTGCGTTCTGTCCTTGACGACGTGGAGACATACGAATGTCTCAAGAAACTGAAGGCGGTAAACCCGGACTTGAAAGTGTATGTGTATTGAAGAATATATAAATAGACGATAAAAGTGATTCGTGAGATAAAGTAATTAAGTAACTAACTAACTAAGTAGACTTAGTTCTTGGCCTTGGAAGCAGCGTCCCATTTGGCAACGGTTTCAAGAGAGTACGCTTCCCTTGGGTTGATGGTGTTTGTCTCTGCCTGTCTGTAGAAACCGTAGAGGATGGCGAAGAAGCCGGCAAACGCAATGACACCGTTGACGTGGTGGTTCTTAGGGGTGTGGAACCATCCTCCGGAGGGAGGCGTGACCCACTTAGGGTTGAATGCTCCGTGTGACATAGATTGTGTGTGTGGTGGATGACAGCAAGGTCAGAAGGTGTGCAAGAACAAGTGTTGGTTTGTTCCATTACCCGCCTTGACGTTGTCCGTTTTCCATTTTCCGTTCCCCTTTTTTTACTGAGTTCACTCGAATTCGAGGGAAATCAACACACCCGTGCACCGTGCAATTTTTCACGTCTACAGAAGTCTCACAGAACCAGAAAAGAAGAGAAGAAGAGGGAAGAAGAAGAGAAGGAGAGAAGAAGAGAAGAGATTGTGTCCCCTACTACACACACAAAGCCATGCTTCAGCACAGATCCAGCGCCTGCCGCCGCCTTGCCCGGACGGGCCCCGCTGCCCTGTGCGTCCGTGTCGCAGCAAGAGCCATCTCCGTGTCGCCAGCTGCCCCAAAGACCTCGCCAACCGCACACGACGCAAAGACATACAAGCTTTCCTACGAAACGGCAAAGAACAGGCCTGTCAACCAGTCCGAGTTTGTCGTCCCTGAGAAGAAGTTCGACTTCGCCAGCTACAAACTCGCTCACAACGGTAAACTCATTGACGAAGAGCAGGCAAACCTCATTCCTGCTGTCCTTGCACTCCACGCAAGGTTGACTCTCCCTGAATCACTCTCAAACGTTACACTTATCAAATGTCTCACCTGTCCTACTGCGGAAACTGCGTCTCCTGCACTCAACAACCAACAGCTCTCCATCTTTGGTGCACACCTCCTCTCATTCTACACCACAGAATATCTAAGTACAAACTATCCAAGACTTCCCATTTCCATTTTGAAATCAGCAATAGATGCATACATTGGTAACTTCTCCCTGTACGACGTTGCCAAAAACACATGGGGTATTGAGGAAGATACAACTTCCAAATTGGAAAAATATCTCGCCAATGAACCAGAAATCTTCAGTTTTGGTAGACTCAGATACACACGTAAGGTAACAACACCAGAATCGGGCGTTGTCAAATACTCTAATCAACCAGCATCTTCATTCGAACTATCCAAGTCAGAAGCTTATGCAAGTTCCGTTCGTTCAATCGTCGCTGCTGTATACCTCTCAGCTGGTGAACCAGCTGCAAAGGATTTCATCCACAATCACATATTGTCCCGACAAGTCGACATCTCGTCTCTTTTCGCATTCAAAGAAGCAGGAAAACTACTCACAAGACTCCTCAGATTGAACAATATGGAACCTCCAACTGTTAGACTTATCTCGGAAACTGGTAGACTCTCATCAACTCCCGTTTACGTTGTCGGTTGTTTCTCCGGTGATAATATCCTTGCTACAGCTGAAGGTAACTCCTTGAAGGAAGCTAGAGTTAAATCCTTTGGTAAGGCACTCAAAGCTTGGTACCTTTACAAACCTGTTGATGCAATGGCGCCATCAGATGAAGATTTCCAAGGAATGCACATTGACCATGGTGAAAAGTTTTACTAATTTGTTACGTATACTCTATATTTCTTCCTGTATATATAAACATCACATCCATTTATCTATCTATCTATCTATCTATCTATTTTCATACCACAATAAGTAGCAACGGTATTGTTAAAATTATTAACGACCCATTCATCAACTAATTCAACATCTTTATCATCTTTCACACCTTCTTTATGCAATAAATACATCTCCTTACAAATATCAAAACTCAACATCTGTAAAATAATCTCTTCCTTTTGATCAGTGTATCGTTTCGCAATTCGATCAATCATGAAAACATCTTCAACATCAATCTCAGCATTTCGTAAATGATTCAGAATATTCACTAAAATACACTCTTGCATCCTTACATGCATCTTATTAGTCTCCTTCAATCCTAAAATAATCTTCACAGGTAGACTACATATAATTTCTTCAATACTGCAGAATATTGACATACTCAATTCAATCTTTCCATTGAGTAATTCAATAAACTTCTCATCAAAATCCCCCTCACCATTGAGCAATCGTATCACACAGAGTGAATATTCAATAAAATTATCCTTCTCAATGTTAACCAACATGCTATTAAAAAGCACATCTTTTTTATAATCTTCAAGATGCTGAACAATATATGCAATCTCTTCAATACTCTTCATATCATTTAAATCACTAGGTGTAACACTATCATGACCAAGTAAATCATTCTGTAAAATACCAAAATATCCTTCAATTTGTTCTTCAACCTCAACTTCCTCAATGGTGAGCATATTCAAATCAGGTGTTGAATCGCTCCGTATATCACCTTCTTCATCCAACCCTCTATCTTCAACGCTCCTCTCCATCGAAACATCAATCAAACTCTTTTCCTTATCAAGCATAGAAATATCTGCACCTTCTTCAACAACTTCAGGTTCCGCTTCCACTTCCGCGTCCACTTCCGCTTCCACTTCAACATCTACTGTCGTTTGGGGTTCTAATTGATCTTTACGAACACCATCTTCACTTTCAGATTCAACAACTTCAATTCCTTCAGCGGGCCTCAATTCAATGTTATCAAAGTCAAAAAGACCATTCCCTTTCCTCTTTGGAATCAACATGGTCATGTCTGAAACAAATGGGTTTTCTGCCAGCTCTTCCCTTTTGATCCGTGGAATAATCTTAGTCATTTGATCAACATCCTCATCCATCTCGTCTTGCCTAACCTTGATTGGTGAAAGGAACCTTTGCGTTTCAGCCCCAACACTTCGATTACCAATATCAGTCTCATCATCATCCATTTTTAATCCAATCAGTTCACAAATAGATTTCTTCACTCCATGTTCATCAATTTCATCCAGTGATCTTACTAGAAGATCTTTGTACTCAACGTAGCATAATTGAAACACCTCGGTGTAAACTTTTTTAAGATCGTCCGTGAGATCAATAATCGTGTAGGACTTAATCAGACATTCAAAGATTGAACTGAGCATATATGACTTGATTTGTTCACGTTTAAGGAAAACAAGTTTCATGAAAATCTGCAACACACAACCAATTATCTCTACACGATTCTTAATGAATTGAATCGACAAATTGATGTTGTCAATCTTAGATGTGTCAATAGCAAAATTTAAAATGTTGATAATTGACAAACAAAGATCCTCTAATGCTAACTCCGTCACGACTAATTCAGCCTTATCAAAAACACCAGTGTTTACAAGATAAAGGCAAAATAATCGCACGGTATTCTCTGTGGATATGCAGCTACTTATCTTATGGAAGTGGGAAAAGTCATCAAAAATTGGATAAAATAATTCAGGATTAACCATACTTAATTGGTTTAAAGCATGATTGAATTTTGTAGTTATAGAAGAGTCATCAAGTTCAAGTAATTTTTCAAATCCAGATTTCTGTAATATTTTGTTTTCACTAGATAATTCCTCGTAAATCACGTTCTCCCTTTTAATTCGGCCTGTAAAGTCATCAAAATCTTCTTCCTTTTCAAACTTTGCCAAGGGAGAATTGGAGACGCCATTCTCTTGAACAGATGAAGACGTTAACAATTTAGCGTGTGATGCTGAATCAATTGTATGGTGTCTCACAGATGGTTTGGGTTCAGAGTTAATACTCTTCCCATCATTTAAGCGAGTAGCATCAACACTTTCACTCCGTTGTATTTTTCGTACAGGTTCGTATGACAAAGTTGGAACTTTTTCTGTCGAACCCTTTTTCAAAGTTTCATTTATCAATTGTTTAATAGGTGTACGTTTAACCTGGATATTGACAAAACTACTCTTAGATCTCTCAAGTGCCTTCACAGTTTGGGTATCCAACTTCTTTATAATTCTACTTTCATACTCTGGTTCAAGCTCAGTTAAACTCCAAAATGCATTACGCATAGCCTCCTTTACTAATGGAATAGGATCAGATAAGCCTTTAATAATGATAGGTTCACAAGATTCTACAATGTAATGAAAAGTGTCAAGATCGGATGGATTATAATATTTCAACAGCATTAATTGGATCCAATTTCCAGTGTACACTCTAGGTTGAATGTTTTTGTCATGTATGGTAGTACCAAATAGATGGAAAAACTTACTGCTCAAAGGAGTATATAAAATGAAAGCAATAATCGCAACATTGGAATTCTGGTGTTGAATAATTTTTCTGGCTGATGTAAGTTTAACCAACGTATTAAGTTGATAATCCACAAATGTAGCATCTAAATATAATCCAATAGAAATGGCCAGCTCTTTACAAAGTTGGCATGCATTATTAGAAAGAGTTGTTCTCAATGAAAGCATCCCTTTACTTATAGGTTCCTTTAAAGATTTGATGAAATCAACAAAACTATCAATATTCGTTAAGTATGACTCTTGTTTCAAGATTTGTCTTAATTTCACTATCAAGTTTTGTCTATTTTTCCAGTTTTTCTCATTCTCCTTTCCATCAAACTGTGCTAGGAACTCATTGTAAAAAGACTCAAAGGTTGGATCTTCATTTAAATTAAAATTTAGAACTGATAATGCATCATCAGCATTCCAATTTGGCACTTTTTGAAGCAAAGTGTCTAATTTTCCACTAATGCTATTTTGTATTTCTAGCGAATCGTGATGCTGTGGCGTCTGCTGCCTAGAAGATACATTCATTTTCTCCATGTATCGATTAAATAAGTTTCTATCAATCGCACTAAGAACTTTAGATGCTACTTTTGGATTTATCTGATGTTGGATCAAAGCATGTAGCAAATCATTCTTCGCTGTGTTGTTTGTTGGGTTGATCATGGTAAAATAGAGGATAATTATACGTGAACATTTTTCCAAAACTTCACGGTCTAGCGTGTTCAGTAATTTTATAATATTATCGAGTATAAACTTGAAAGAAAAGTTGAAATTTTCTGAAGATTCGATGATTTGGTAAAGAAAATCTAGAACAGGTATCTGGATTTGTGGTTGATCCCTGTTAATTCCATCTTTGATCAAATAATGAATTATCAAATCGATTTCTCCATTCGGACTAGATTCTATGCATGTTTTCAATGATTTCATTGCTGTAACCCTCATTGATTCTTTGTGTTCCCCCAATCTTTGTAACAAGAAGGGCAAAACAATGTCATACACGTCGTGTAATGCATGCACGTCTTGAATACTTATTCTCTTGATCAAGTGACAGAAAGTACTAAAGGCCAGAACAGAAAGTTCTTTATAAGGAAAAATGTTGATTAATCCTTCCAAATACTGTGCAATGTAGGATAAATCAACTAAATTTCTTTTGATATATTGTTTGAAAACAGTAATGGTTTCCTCACATCGTTGAAGATCCCTATCCTGTATTGCCTCGAGCATGGCCAATCCATTAGAAGTGCCTTCGGAATTCATTAGAGTAAATTTATGGTTGAATGGGGCGATGGTCGACTTTGATAATAAAGTGTCTATAAAGTAACGATAATGGCAAAGGTAAACACGAAAATTTCATGCGCTTGTAAAAAGCAGACACGTGACTACGTGGAGGAAGATCTCTCTGCATCGATGCATGCACAGATGGAGCAAAAGGAGAGTGATCTAGTTTATGTAGACGATGATACAGTTAATTCATGAAGCTGGTTGTAAAGCTTGTTAGTGAAAGGTTGGCATCGCTAGGTTTCGTCATACACTGGTACAGTAGGAGAATGATTGTACCAACTTTTCAGTAACTGGAGGCCAGCTCCACTTGGTTGACTGAAACCAATTTGCCACCGGTTCAACTCTGTCCCATAAACACCATATTTCAGAACACAGTCCAGCATCATTTTTGCTAATCCTTGTCCTCTGTAAGCGAGCATTACAAATATACGAGATATGCCCAATCGAAGCTGTAGTTCAGATTGATTCAAAACAATCTCGCATGTATTAGTATCCAAATGAAACCCTCGTATAAACTTTTGGTCGGATTCAGGTGAATCTGTCGTTGTTATCCCAACAATTCGTACAATTCCTCTATCCTCACATATTAGAAGTATTACTTTACTTTCCAAAGGTCTTGACTTCCAACTTGAAGAAGAATCGGAGCTGTTAAGCCATGTCTTGTTCATCGTGGTAAGGGTATCTTCAACAAGTGTTGAAACCGTTTGATCCTCACAAGTCAATACCACAGCATGTATTTTCATTTTTCTACCTTCCAAAGTAATTCCTTTACTTTCTTTTGGGAATTTATCATCAAAAATCTTTTTCAGAAGCTGTTTTGAAGTGATTTTTTTACCAAAGAGAAAGTCCGAATGAATAAGGTCGTGTTGATCTCTTGATTTTTTAATATTTTTAGAGTATGCAAAATTACAAATTTCACAAACTGTTGTTTTGAAGGCAGGTATCAAAAGAGTAGATTGTTTGAGACTTTTAGATTTCGATATACCATGGTTCTTGTTAGTTTTAGCCATTCTCGGCTAAGATAGGGGTAACAGTAGGCCAGAAGAAGCACATCAAACACAACAAGCAGGACTGTCGTGAGCTCGAATTGATCTTTTCTCACCGGATGTGAAAACTTTATTTTTCCAGGAATCTTTCTTTTTTAGGAAATATCAAAGCTTGTTCTACTACAAAACTAAGAAGAAACTTTATTATCCCAAATGCTTTCTAGAACAATCAAAAGATCATTACATTACAATTCTGAGGTTGCGCAGAAACTAGCAACGTCCCCATATCATCCAGTTATTGTTGTTGGTGGTGGACATGCAGGTATTGAAGCAGCGACAGGATCAGCACGTACAGGTGTTTCAACAACACTTGTAACTCCTAAGTGGGAGAATATCGGCACTACAAGTTGTAATCCTGCCTTTGGGAGGCATCGGAAAAGGTACGTTGCTTAAGGAAATAGATGCACTAGATGGTGTGTGTCCAAGGATTGTCGATCAAGCCGGCATTCAATTTAAAATTTTAAATAGATCAAGAGGTGCAGCTGTGTGGGGGTATCGTGCACAGATAGACAGGGATTTATATTTGGAGGAAATGCAGAAGTTCATAAGATCTTATGAGAATCTTAATGTTTTTGAAAGTAAGATTGAAGATTTGATTATTGACTTTAACTCTGTAGATCAATTGGGACGAAGTAAAGGGGTAGTGAAAGGTGTTGTTTTGGATGATGGCTCTTTTTTGAAATCGGATAAAGTGGTTATAACGACGGGAACATTCCTTGGAGGAGAGATTCATATTGGTCTGAAATTTTGGCCAGCAGGTCGTATTGGCGAGATTGCAAGTTTAGGATTGAGTAAAACTTTTAAAGAAATAGGGTTTATGATGGGTAGACTTAAGACGGGGACTCCTCCGAGAATAAGTGCCAAAAGTATCAATTATGATTTAGTGAGTAAAGAATACGGTGATGATCCACCTGAACCTATGAGTTTTTTGAATGAGAGGCCCAAAATCAAAAATCAGGTACTATGTTACGGAACTTACACGAAACCAGAGGTGATTGATATTGTGAAGAGTAACTTTGATAAGTCTATTCATATTAGGGAATCAGTTAAGGGTCCAAGGTACTGTCCATCCTTGGAAAGTAAAGTGAAAAAGTTTACTGATAAGTTACAACATAGAGTATGGTTAGAACCTGAAAGTCTTGATCCTGAAAATGACATCATGTACCCTAATGGGATTTCAATGACAATGCCAGAAGATATTCAACTTGATATTTTGAGGAACATTGTTGGTTTAGAGAATGTGGTGATGTTAAAGCCCGCGTATGGTGTTGAATATGATTACATTGATCCTAGAGAGTTGACTAATACATTAGAAACAAAACTTGTTTCAGGTCTCTATCTCGCCGGACAAATTAATGGTACTACAGGCTATGAAGAAGCTGCTGCACAGGGTATTATTGCAGGTATCAATGCTGGTTTGAAACAAAAGAATAGTCCAAATGATTTAGTTCTGGATAGGTCCGATGGATATATTGGTGTTTTGATTGATGATTTGATTATTAAAGGTGTAGAAGAACCATACCGGATGTTTACATCTAGATCTGAATTTAGGGTAAGTGTGAGAGCAGACAATGCTGATTTGAGATTAACGGAAATGGGGAGGAAAGTTGGATGCGTTAGTGATGAGAGATGGAGAAGTTTTACCAAGGACAAGGAAATTCTTGATTATTCTATCAAAGCATTGAAAGAGTTTAAATTGAGCAGCAGCAAATGGGATTCTCTCCTACCGAAAGTTACTATCGGTAATGATTCCAAGATGAAATCAGCGTATGATATTCTGAAATATCAAGGTAGCGATATTGATGATATTTTAGAGATTGTTTCCGATCCTAAAATCAAACAGTCAATCAATGAACGTGTAAAGATGAAAGTTACAGTTGAAGGTAACTACAGCGGGTATATAAAGAAGGAGAAAGAGTACATCAGAGCGTTTAAAGCGGATGAAAACTTGAAATTACCAGTTGATTTCGATTACAAAAGTATTTCATCTCTATCAAGCGAAGTCGTTTCCAAGTTGAATGAAAACAGACCTCAGACTATCGGTCAAGCCAGGAGAATCCAGGGTATCACACCGGCTGCAATCTTTGAACTGTATCGTATCATCAAAAAATAGAATTCTGTATATAAAAAGTGTAAAAATGAGGACGACTTGATCATTATTTGGCAAGATCTCCTCGATATAAAAGAATAAATAGAAGTTTGTGGTAGTAGTTATGTGATCTTAAGTGATGTTGGGGGGTTATGTTATTATGGTGGGATATATGTTTGAGTAGACTACTGTTTCAACAGAAGTTCATTTCTCTTCTCCTCGTCAATCTTTTTGAATGCGTCATACTGGGTATGCACAGTGGAGAACCCTAGGACCCCCTGTCTCCATTCGTTGAAGGATGCTCTGATGCCCAACTCTAAGTTTCTGTCAGCTTCCCAAAGAGCAAACATACCGACCAAAGAAGCCGCTGCAACGGGCTGTCTGATGAAGAAGAATAAGAGAATAGCAGGTCTGTAGGTGGATAAGAATGGCATTGTGTGTGTGTCGTGTCGTGTACACTCTGTGTATGTGTGTGTTCCAGCCAAACAACTCTGTGGAACCAAAACTTCTGGCTCTGGAAAGACAAGCAAAATTGACCAATTTACCAGACCGGTCGATCGTCCCGCAAGCTGTACCTGTGTCCCGATTAGGAAACAAACACAACTGCATCAATTTTTTTTTCCACAAAAACTCCAGCTAACTAGCAACTGTCGACATAGAACCCTGGCCTGGCCAACCATCCCATCCAGCTCCGTCCACAGAACAGCCATGGAAATCGAGTTGCTCCACCGTTGCTTTTCTTACTCTTTGAGTCCCGACCAGTCGGCGAGACAGTACGCAGAAGGTAAGTTGGACGAACTTTCACACACTCCAGGTTTCCTTGCCGCATGTTTGGAGATTATCCAATGTGAAAAGGACCCACTAGTTAAACAAGCTACTTCAATCTATTTCAAGAATACAATTTTGAAACAATGGGCTGTCGATACTGTCATCGATAGTGGCGAAAAACCAGTTATTCGTGAAAAACTATTTGTTTTCGTAACTAAGCTAGATAGAGTGTTGAGAAATCAATTACTTCCTGCTCTTTCAACAATCATTACTCACGATTATCCTGAACAATGGAATTCCTTGATTGATGATATATCAAAATGGATTAGTAACCCTTCAAATGATATCAATACATTATACGTAGCCATCTATGCATTTGCTGAAATTTGTAGAAGCTATAGATGGAAAAACAATAAGGAGAGACATTTGACACTTGATCCAATAATCAATGCGTTTTTCCCTCATTTACTTAATATTGGGAAACAATTGGCATCCGATCAATCATTACAGAATTCTTATGAAGCTTCTGAAATTCTAAAACTTATAATCAAATGCTATAAATTTGTCACATACTTAGATTTCCCAGAAGTATTGCAAAGTGGACAACCATTGATTGATTGGATTACTTTCCATGTTGAAATTCTGCAAATCAACTATAACTCAGATGCACAGATTGGATGGATTAAATCTCAGAAATGGGCATATCATAATTTGTACAGGCTATTCCAAAGGTATGGTACAAAGACAATAAGTTCCAAATTTGATTACAAAGATTTCAGAGTTGCCTTCAAAAATGAAGTTTTACCACAACTTATTAACGTCTATATTGATACATTAAAAAGATGGATTGCAAATGAAAAATATTTGGCAGATTCAGGTGCATATTATTTAATGTTATTCTTAGAGCAAGCATTACTTACTAAATCCACATTTGCATTGATTGATCCACATTTTAACTTTTTGATTGGAGAAGTTGCATTCAAAATTTTCAATCCAAAAGATGAAGATTTGGAACTTTACGAAGATGAACCTGAAGAATATATTCATAAAATCTTTGAATATTTGGATGAATGTACAGCTGAAGATGCACTTTATTCTTTCCTTTTTACATTAGTTGAAAAAAATTTCGATTATATCACACCAATTTTCCAAATGGTTGTCACTAAATTTCAAGAATTGAACAGTCAAGAGGAAACATTGGAAGTTGCAAAGGGTAAAGAATCTCTTATGAAATTTGTATCACCAATTGCTTATAAACTTTCACAACCTGACAAAAATCCTGCATTCAATGATGTTGAACCATTTTTTAATAATGTATTGATACCAAACTTTTATTCAAAATTCCCATTTATTAGGGCAAGATGTTGCAATGTTGTATCCAAATTTGATAATTTAAGTTTTAATTCTGCTGAAACTGTTCAAAATTTGTACAATGGTATTATATCTAATTTTCTTGTAGATTGCAACAATGAAACTTTACCAATTCAAATTCAAGCAGCAGTTGCTATTCAAACATTTGTTATTAACGATACTTTTAAGAATTCTCTTGAACCTATAATTTTACCATTAATGGAAAAATTGATGGAACTTTCAAATAAATTTGATTCTGAAGTTCTACCTGCAGTTATGCAAGAAATTGTTGAATCATTCCCACAAAAACTTGAACCATTTGCTGAACAATTGATGGAACAACTATGCTTGAAATTAAATTCTTTACTTTTATCTATTGCAGATGCAGCTGGTGCAGGATATGATGATTATGATGATTTTGAAAATTCGAATAGTGATAAAAGTTCAACTGCATTGGGTATTGTTAGTACTATGATTACGATTTTATTATATTTTGAAAATTCAACAGAAATCATTGGTAAATTAGAAATACATTATTCTAAAATTATCAAGACTATATTTGAACATAAAATTGAAGACTTTTATGCAGAAGCTGCAGAATTGATTGAAAATACACTTTTCTTAACTAGAAATGTTTCTCCATTAATGTGGTCATTGTTTGGAAATTTTGTTAATTCATTATTAGAAGATGATGATATAACACTTTACCTTGAAGATTCTCTTCCGGCATTGAAAAATTATTTAATTTATGGATCAGATGTGGTTCAAAAAAACGTGGAGATTCAACAACTTTATATGAGATTGATTATGAACGTTTTTGAAATGGATGTAGAAGATTCTGATATTGGGTTTAGTGATATATTACATGCAAGTGATTTGGCTACAACTTTTGTTTTAGCGTTATCATCTGATTGTAATTCTGATATTTTTACAACGATTGTTCTTTATTCTGTAAAGGGACTAGTTCAAATTGAAAATATGCTACAACCTAAGAAAAGTATACCATACAGGATTTCATTAGTTGATAATATTGTTGCATCATTAGTAATCAATCCATTGATTACTTTATCATGTTTAGATGCACAAAAAATGGAAGTTTTTTTCACCAATTGGTTCAATATTACTAGTAATTTGAAGAGAGTTTTTGATATCAAACTTTCCATTCTTGGATATATTTCATTGTTAAATATTGATTCATCAATATTGAACAACATGGGACTGACATCACTTCTCAACAATTGCGGAATTAATATGGTCAAATTATTCATTACTGTTCCAGGGGCAATCAAAGATTTAGAAAAGAGACGAGAACAATTTTCTGAAAAGAAATGGAGTGAAGAAGTTACATATAATATAAACCAAGTGCATGATGAAGAAGAAGGAGGTGAATTTAATGAAGAATTTGATGGTGATGATAATGAAGAAGATGAATATGAGGATATGTTTCAACACAACACTCTATTTAATTTTGAAACTGAAGATGAATTACAAGATGATCCATACTCGAATACCAGCTTGGATAAAATCAATATTTTCAGTCAATTTCAGGGATTCATTGTTAATTTACAGAATAACGACACTGCTAAATACAGTTCAGTATTTAGTGGTTTGAACGATGAGGATAAGAGTAATTTGAACAGTATATTAAGCAACATCTGATGAATAAAATATCTTAGCTATATTATTATAAGTTTATAAATCCTGGATATACATGCTTACAAGTTCGTATATACACAAGCCTTTTAATGCGATTTAACGCGGAGTAGGTGGTGGTGGGGGTATTACTGTAATTGAAACGGTCAACTTTATAGTTTGGCAAACATTGCAATTAATGGCAAAACGTATTTTTTGAGTCCCATGAATATAAGGAAAAACAGGAAAAATATGATACCGACACATAACCAAATTTCAAAATTGGTATTAATTTCCATCGTTGTTGTGTAACGAAATTCACTTATGAAGTTTTCCTTCCATACTTGCAACCGTGGTTTGTTTTTATAGCTTACGGGCTTCAATTCGTGACTGATGTAAACTTTGGTCATTATGATTGTCAAAGGTAAGACTGAACAAAAGTGAAATTGTGTACCCTTGCAGGTAATAACATCATAATTTGATCTGATCTGAATTGGAGTTTTGAATAGATAGGCCGTGTTTTGGTGAAAACAGCTTGGAATTCTCATCTCGCGGTTCTCGGGTATTTTCGGGTATTTTGCAGTGTTTGTTAGCCGAACTGGCTCGGGTAATGTATGTATTCGGGTATCGGCTAATTCGTCGGCTAATGTGTCTTTCATTTACCCGATTTGGTGGGAATCCGTTTTGTGCGCGTCAATTTTGTTGTGACTGCGATTTTCCAGTTTTTGTGGCCCAATGCGGCAACTCACCTTCCCGATCGGGCGCACCGCGGTTGCTGGTGGTGTCCATATTTTTTTTTTCACACTTGTTAAACAGAGGTGGTGTTGAGTTTCAGTAGCATTTCTACCTTCCTTTTCTCCTCTCCTTTTGTAACACTGACCGGTTTTAACTGAGGAAGAAGTAATCAAAAAATGTCTGATATTGAAGATCAAGTTATTGTTGAAGAAGAAGTTGTTGTCGTTGAAGAAGAAGCATCTGTTACCCTTGAAGATTGTATCAAGAAGGTTTTAAGAACTGCTTTAGTTCACGATGGTTTAGCTAGAGGTTTAAGAGAAGCAACCAAGGTTTTAACCAGAGGTGAAGCACAATTATGTGTTTTATGTGACTCTGTTACTGAAGAAGCTATCATTACTTTAGTTGAAGCTTTATGTAACGAAGGTGAAAACAAGATCCCACTTATTAAGGTCTCTGATGCTAAGCAATTAGGTGAATGGGCTGGTTTATGTCAAGTCGACAGAGAAGGTAACGCAAGAAAGGTTGTTGGTGCATCTTGTGTTGTTGTTACCAAGTGGGGTGCAGATTCTGAAGAAAGAAACATTCTTTTACAATCTCTCTCTGAGTAATTGTCTTGATTTTGTATTTTTATCTATAACTTAATATAAAAATAAACAAGCAAAAAACAAGCAAAAAACAAGCAAAAAACAAGCCAAAAAAAAAGAAACACCAATTCTTTTACACACATGGACATAAAATCTATCACCATCTTTTATATATATATCTACATGTTCATTTCAAACTCAAAGTTTTCTTCTTGGGTGCTTTGACTTGGTTCACCTGTAACTGTTTGTTGCACTTCCCTTGAAACTGAATCTTCAACTTCATAATCATTATCATCGTCATCGTCATCATCGTCTTCAAAATCAACATCGAAAAAATCCACATCGTCACCAACAATTTCTTTGTATATTTTCTTAGCTTCTTCAATTATACCATCATATGACATTTCACCTGATGGCATAGCAGGAATTAGAATCCCTTCACTCGTTTTATGTACAATATCATCATATCCGAAGGGTAAAGTTTGACTAATATTAGTCAATTGTGTAAATTGAAGTTTTAAAATATAATTGATAACACCTTTCTTGCCAATTGTAGAAGATAATTTATTGAGACTTTGACTTAATTTACCAATACCTGATTCGTTTAATCCATTACCATCATTTGCAAAATCACCTTCTTCAAAATTATCATAGTCAAAGTTATGTTCCTTAATGTAAGATTCTTCCATTTTCTCCAACGCAGCTTGTAAATCTTTCTCTCCATTTAAAGGTTCAATAGTATGCATGTACCAGATACATTGTCCACTAGGACAACATCCAGTACCTGTACCCATGATCAACACTTCGACAGGATATTTATTATTAGATTTAAGAGAATTTGGTGGGAAAACAACAATAGAGCTTGATTCATTATCATTAATCCATAATTCACAACCTTTATCGACAACAAGTATCATTCTCGATATTTCATGGAATTTACATTCAGTAGGTTTAGCATATGATTGATTAAGTGAAGATACAACTTTTTCATTTACCCTTATTTTAGAACCATCTGTTAAATGAGCAATTTGTGATTCCTTATCATATGATTCAATACTTGTACCAAGTTTGTAAATTGTACCAGCTACAGCAGCTGATCTGCAAAATGCTTGAGAAATTTCACCGGGGCCACCATATTTAGAATACAACGTTGGGAAATTACCATACACATTGAGAGATAATAAATACCGTCTGATGTAATATAAACCATCTAAGGCGCCAATTTCAGGATTATTGATTAATCCAAGAGTATAGATTAATTCATTGGCATATTTATCTTCAAGTTTGAAAACTGTTGTTAAATATTCTTTGAGATTGATATCATTAGAAATATTAGAATTATCATAATCTTCACTAGCGATGAATTTCAAAAACTTCATGAGTTTCCTCTTGTCAACAAGAGTGAGAGTTTCACTTGTGAAAATATCTTCCTTTGAACTAACCAACTTACCAAAACTATCATCTTCAAAAGTGTGGAAATCACTTAAACTTTGAAACTCAAGGTAATTGTAAACCCTAGATTTAAGTAAAAGATCCAACATTGGTGACTTGGTGAATAGTATTTTAGGTGATAAATCAATACCATAATCTTTACTGACAATTTTGAAATCTGTATCATTGATTTCTAACATGATATTTTTATAGCATTTGAATCCTGTTCTGTTGAGTTTGGAGTTGATGAACCAGTTTTTAACTTGTTCAACTGTCAAGTTTGCAACATTATCACCATAGTAATTGTTAGCATCGATATGCAAAACTTTGCTACCTTGCCAAGAAAGCGCTGCAGCGAGAATACTTTCAACGAGACCCGTTCCAACTATGAGTACATCACAGTCAAGATTATCCGGTAATTTTTCAATGTTCGGCTTCTCGATCCCCTGTAGTTCAGGGATAATGGAAGTTCTACGGCTTGGATAGGAAGACACTTGTGATCCACGGCGTTCAACAATAGAGTTGCGGCGATCAGTCATCATGTAGTGGGTAGCTTTTTGTGGTTGTTAAAGCGTCGATGTCGATGTCGATGTCGATGTCAATGTCGATATATGCGAGCTGGTATCTGTGGGGATGTGGACAATGCAGCAGGAGCCGTTGAGAAGCGTTAGGATGGGTGTTGTGGACAGTGCAAAAGGAGAACGGAGCTGGAGATGGAGTCGTGTTTCGAACAATGAAAAATTTTCTGCATTGCGTTTCGCTCGAAAAGGAAATTTCCAGGCGGGAATGGTGACAAATTAACGGGTGGTCTCTTGGTGTTGGATTGGTGTTGGTGTTGGATTGGTGTTCGTCTTGGCTGCTGACAATGAAGGTCGTTATCCAGAGAGTGAAGAGCGCGTCCGTGACGGTGGACGGAGCAGTGGTGTCTGCGGTGGGGAAGGGGCTCTGTCTCCTGGTGGGGATCACCCAGGACGACACCGCTGAAGACGTGAACAAGCTGGCCGGCAAAGTTCTCAAGCTGCGTTTGTTTGAGGATACCCAGCAGGAGGCGGGCACTGCCACCGAATGGGTCGGGAAGCCGTGGATGAAGAGTGTTTGCGACATCAAGGGCGAGATCCTCTCCGTCTCGCAGTTCACCCTCTATGCAACTATCAAGAAGGGTACCAAACCCGACTTCCACAAGGCGCAGAAGGGACATCTGGCTAATGAACTCTACGAGAGCTTCCTGGCAGAGCTGCGTAAGGGTTTGGGCAACGACAGGGTCAAGGACGGAGTCTTTGGTGCCATGATGGACGTTGGCATTGTCAACGACGGTCCCGTTACTATCGTTTACGACACCAAGGAGTAGCTGGTATTCCTTTTATATATATATATATAAATATACAATGCATCTATTTGTCTATTCAACGTCTATTGTTCGATTGTTCACCTCTTGAACAGGCGGAATGGGGAAAGCGCTCTTCGCAGTGAGCTATTGGACCGTATTGGGGAAAGAGTGTTTGCTGAATCGACTGACTTAACAGAACGCAGCTCCCTGTCGTTGCTTGCAGTTGGATTCAATGATGGTGATCTGGACGACGGTGACCCTGCTCGAGATAACGACTTCCCCATTCGAAGGAAACGAGAAGTCCTGCTAGATCCACCAACGTGTCCACTTCCGGAGTCACTCGATATCGATCTTTCCATTGCAAGAGTGTCCATTCCCGTAATGGGATCATACACCGACGGGTACAGCGTTAGTCGTTCACGTATACTACCTTCTGTGTTCATCGGTTTTAAAGGTGTACGTTCGAGATTGGGATTCAACACGACAACAGGTACTTTGCCATGCTGAAGAAACCGTTTCGTTGTTGAATGGTCATCAACCAAGAAACTCGTGAAGGAAGCCTTTTTGATCCCCTTGGTCCCCATAACAATCGCCATCGGATCGAAGTCACGTATTGCCTTGTTTATCATGTAATCAACAGCTCCAATTCTTACCTCCATCACGAGTTTGATCGGCTTTGTAGACTTTATCCTTTCAACGCGCCGGAACATATCTTCACTGACTTTACGGTGCTCTTCTACACCTATCTTCATTATCGTTTGTAAGCTCACTACTTTCACCACCACCACCATATCGTTATTATTAGCAAGTTCTCCTAGAGCCCACTCAAGTGCTTCTAATGATTGCTTTTCATCATGATACGGAACCAGCCATGTCTTTGACATATTGTGGAACACGTACCCCTCATCTTGTACAATTTTGATCATTTGGAAAGTATGCACATCCAAATTAGCACTGAACGTATCAAACTCTATAATGTTCTTTTCTTGTCTTTTCAAAACGTTCTTTCCAGCACCTCCTTGTTCGGCGTGGCTATGTGACATATGGTACATGAGAGCATTGTGAATTGTATTGTTCTTGGTCACCTCGTCAGGAGGCATCTCCTCATCGAACCGGAGATGTCCTCGCACGTTGATCTCTCCCACATCTTTCGGTAGCGTAACCTCTTCAATATCAGGCAAAACCTCTTCACCGTCGTCTTCCTCCTCTTCCTCGTCTTCCTCCTCTTCATACACTTCCTCCTCTTCCTCACCATTGTCGTAAGTTTTATCATCGCAGTCTCTATCACCTCCACGATCCCTTCCCCGTTGAGCTGGCACTACAGCAACCAAAGGAGTGTGTTTCTCTCGTATACCAGAGCCGTTCATTAACCCGCAGCAAGCAGCACAGTATCAGACAGACGTGCTTACAACAGAACAGAACAGTATTGTACGTGAGTCCGGTTTCCAAGTACAACGCGCAACTATTCTCCGTAATTGTATAACTTTGAATCCTTTCAATCTACTCTCTTTCTTCTTTCACTCTTCAGCAACTACAACTTACAGCAGCTTAAATGTGTCGTTTTCTCATCTACAAGGGCAAGGAGCCAATGACGTTGAGTAATCTGCTCACCAAACCACAACATTCCATCATTAATCAGTCATACGACTCCAGATTACGTATTGACGCTCAACCTGTCAATGGTGATGGATTCGGGGTAGGTTACTACACATTGAACGATAATGAAGATAACACACCATGTCTTTACAAGGCGATTACACCGGCGTGGAATAATTTAAACTTGCAGCGTATCAGTGAGAAGACAAGATCTAAACTTATATTTGCTCACGTCCGTGCATCTACTTACGGTGTACTCAGTGAAACAAACTGTCACCCATTCACGTATAAGAACCTTATGTTTATGCATAATGGTGGGATTTCCAATTTCAACAAAATAAAATTGAAACTGATAAATTTTATTGACGAAGAGTTTTTCTTGCAAATCAAAGGTTCTACTGACAGTGAATGCTGCTTTGCATTATTTTTGCATTGTTTGAAAACGAATGGATTTGATGTTGAAAGCGGGGATATTTGTGATCTTGACATTTTGCGTAATTCCCTCGTTGATACGATACAGCATATTAAAAATTGGGTTAAAGATTATAAAGGGGAGCCATCACTTTTAAATTTTGCAGTAACGGATGGTGATAATATCGTTGTATCCAGATACGTTAATTCTAAAGTTGATGAAGCTGCATCTCTTTATTTTTCAACAGGTTCAAATTTTGTTGAATTTGCTCCAGGAATGTTTAAAATGGAGAGAATGAATAAGAATCAGAATTTAGTTATGATTGCAAGTGAACCTTTAACTTTTGAGCGTAACGATTGGTTAAGTGTACCGACAAATTCGACTTTATCTATTCGCAATCTTAATGTATTGCTGCATCCAATAATTGACGAATATTATATTGATGATCAATCTTCGGCAAGATCTAATCACTACGCATCTTCTCAAGGTATGATTGGATCGTATCCTACTGCTCAAGATACATTCAACGATGTGCCTCCTTTAGAAAGAGAAGGTCGTGCAATACCATCACGTCAAGCGAGTCTATCAACAGTTATATGATCAAAGTATAACATAATAAAAAAATCTATACCTTTATATTTACATATATATATATATACAGTCATTGAATCTATCAATCATTATAATCATTACTTGGAGGAGCACCATTTTCACTTCGCATGTACATGTCGATAGCTGTTGAGAAAGCTGCAAAACCTGCACAACCTATAAGCATTGCTTCAGGACCTGATTTAACAGCGAGACCACCACCAGTGATGCATCCAGCTGCAGCACCATTATACAAATCGGAACGTCCACGCATTCCTTCAATACAACATTCAACACCAGAAAATATTAAACCAATGTAACCAAAATTACGTGCACTGCTCTTTGTCCTTGCCCAAACATCACGAAACTGTATTTTCATTTGTTCACGAAGTGGTAGTTCCAAATACTTTTCTTGTGCAACAGCGGCAGCACCACCCATTTGACCAATACCGAGTGGTGTATCATAACTCATCGATGCCATGAAGAAACCGAAGGCACCACCAAGGACGAAACCTGATCCACCAGCGAGAAGTGCCTTACCTGGACACGACGAAATAAATGCCATAATTTGTCGTGCACCTTCTTCACCTTGTTCTTCAGGTGTCATTTCCTGTAGTGTTTTCTTTGGTGGTGGTAGAAATGGATTGTTCATTGTTTGTTCAAGTGGAGGGGTAGAGATCCATATTACACATAGTTTATTACTAGATCAACAATTTTATATTTTCCATGAAGCTAGGAGCGATAATAATTTTACTAATTCTTTAATATTTTTTTCAAATTACGTTTAGTTTTTGTTCATAAATATAAAATTATAGACAGGAAATTTATAAGTAATAACTAATCAATCAAGATTCATTATTTCTTGGATTCATCATCCTTAGATTCATTAGCTTGGTTCTTGTACATATTTTCAAATAACTTTAATGAAGCCTTTTGTAATTCTTCATACTTGTTCTTGATATCAGTAACTTCAACATTTTCACCAGAGTTAACCTTAACAATGATTTCTCTCAATTCAGTAATCAATTGCTTGACGTTTTCTGCTTCAGTCTTATCTAATTTATCACCGAATTCAGTTAATGATTTTTCTGTATCATTACATAATTGATCAGCTCTATTAGTTTGTTCAATTGCTTCCTTTCTTGCTTGATCTTGTTCCTTGAATTTTTCAGCATCATTAACCATCTTTTCAATTTCTGAATCAGTTAAACCGGAAGAACCTGCAACTGTAATAGAAGAATCTTTACCAGATGCTTTATCCTTAGCAGAGACATTAATAATACCATCTGCATCAATATCGAAAGTAACTTCAATTTGTGGAACACCCTTTGGAGCTGGTGGAATACCAGATAATGTAAAGTTACCAATCAATTTATTATCTCTAACCAATTCTCTTTCACCTTGGAAGACTCTAATTTCAACAGAAGTTTGACCATCTGCAGCAGTTGAGAATACTTGAGATTTCTTAGTTGGAATAGTTGTATTTCTTGGAATTAATCTAGTGAAAACACCACCTAAAGTTTCAATACCTAAAGATAATGGAGTAACATCTAATAATAAGACATCTTTAACTTCACCTGAAAGAACTGCACCTTGAATTGCTGCACCAATTGCAACAGCTTCATCTGGGTTAACAGCTTTTGATGGTTCCTTACCGAAAATTTCTTTAACAGTTTCAATAACTTTTGGCATTCTAGACATACCACCAACTAAAATAACTTCACCAATTTCAGAAGGATTTAAGCTAGCATCTTTAAGTGCTTTTTTACAAGGTTCATAAACTTTTTTAATTAATGGTTCAACTAATTTTTCTAATTGAGCTCTAGTCATCTTTAAATTAATATGTTTTGGACCAGTTGCATCTGCTGTAATGAAAGGTAAAGAAATTTCTGTTGATAAAGCAGAAGATAATTCAATCTTTGCCTTTTCAGAAGCTTCTCTAATTCTTTGAATTGCCATTCTATCATTTTCTAAATTAATATTAGATTCTTTCTTAAATTCATCAACAATATATCTAACTAATGCAATATCAAAATCTTCACCACCTAAATGAGTATCACCATTAGTAGATTTAACTTCGAAAACACCATTATCAATATCTAAAATAGAAATATCGAAAGTACCACCACCTAAATCGAAAACAGCAACAACTTTAGAAGCATCTTTTTCTAAACCATAAGCTAAAGCTGCAGCAGTTGGTTCATTAACAACTCTAGCAACGTTTAAACCAACAATAGCACCTGCATCTTTAGTTGCTTGTCTTTGAGAATCATTAAAATAAGCAGGAACTGTAACAACAGCAGAATTAACTGTTTTACCAAGGTAAGCTTCAGCTGTTTCCTTCATTTTATTTAAAACGAAACCACCAACTTGAGCTGGAGAGTATCTTTCACCTCTAGCTTCAACCCAAGCATCACCATTACTATGTTTAACAATTTTATAAGGAACTTGTTTAATATCTCTTTGAACTTCAGGATCTTCAAATCTTCTACCAATCAGTCTCTTAGTAGCGAAAAGGGTATTTTCAGGGTTAACAACTGCTTGTCTCTTTGCTGGGATACCAACTAATCTTTCACCATCTTTAGTGAATGCAACAACAGAAGGAGTAGTTCTAGAACCTTCAGCATTTTCAATAATCTTTGGGGTCTTACCTTCCATGACTGCAACTGCAGAGTTGGTAGTACCTAAATCAATACCGATGACGGTACCAGAAACCTTGTTAGAGGAGTTGTATCTAACAAATTGTTTTGGAGTCTGTTTGGATAAGTTGTTAGTATTAGCTTTAAAGTGAGGAGGCGGGAGTATTTTATTTCTGACACATACGGATCTGATGTTCTTTGAAACGTTAGCTAACATGTTTTGCAGAATGTCGTTTTTCTTACAAGGGAGAAGGAGAAAAAAGGGAGAATATAATCAAATGTAGCCGAAACAGTGAAGTAGCGTGTGTCAGTGAAGAGGGGGGGAGGGCGAAAGAACTGAGTTAATATAATGGACGAGCAGGAAGGAACCCGACGACGGGCAGCGTGGAGGAGACCTCCACAGTCACAGGCCGGCGACGCCGACGCCGACTCGGGTGGACACGGGTCGATTCATCGATCATCGCACAGAGTGAAATTTGAAACTCTTCCAGTGGAACCTTCTCGAAAATAAATTGAATTGGGACTCTGACAGTCTCGCAAAATTGGTGCACGGATGTTGGAAAAGGAAAGGGGCCCGCGACTGAGAGAAAAAAAAGACAAAAGCTTTATTGAACTTTCCGGGGCTCAGCTTGTTGTTTGCCCCGCGTGCTCGTGAGCAGAGATGTAGCGATTGCAACAGGAACAGCAACAGGAACAGCAACAGGAACACGTCCATCTCCATCTCCATCTCCACCAGGCCGTGCTCCAACCTGTTCCGCCAGCACGCGGTTGACACTGCGAGAAACAGCCTCCGGCTCCATGTATCCGTTGAAACTGTCTTCGACAAGCACACAGAGCCGCCGACGACTCACCGCTGTGGCACCGCAAGCCTTCTGTTCACGTAAGATCTCTCGCACGCGTTGTTCCACTTCAGCTATCTGTCGTTGTGCAAGTTCGACCTTCTTCCGTGTAGCCTCCTGTCGACGCTTGATGTGTTCGCCGAGCTTCTCCTTTGCACGGATCCGTTCCAAGACAGATCCCCCGACTTCCTTCTTCAATGCGGGCTTGACCGCCTTCTTCCCCTCGCCTCTGTCGCCCTCTATGAGAGCACGCAGCTCCTTCACTCTCTTGCCACTCATGGTTGTAAGAGGAAAAGGATGAGGATGAGGAAGAGGAACGCGTTCTTGCACGTTTGGGCGCTGAGCCCGGTTTCAATGCTCGTCCACTCTTTTTTTTTCGATCTTTCCCCAACTCGATAATTCATGGAGGCTCGTCATCTTATATAGTGGATTACTACACATCCTATTACCTACCTACCTATCTACACATTGGCAATGGATGCAACCATTGCACTGAGCTGCAAGTACGTAGCCACTCCTTCGACGACTCTCATCTGGTACTCGCCGATTGTCTTGAGCAGCCGCAGCACTTTGTCGCTGTCCCCGGCCATATCGTTCTGCATTGTCTTGCTCACTCGGAAACAAACATTGACAATATCTACAGCCGAATAACCTTTATTGGCAACGCTTTTGAGGACGGCCAGGGCAGCATCCAAATCTCCGCTGCTCGCCTTGAGCAGCATTTGACGGATAATCATTGGATTCGGCATATCTACTAATTTGAAAACGTTCTCTTGATTGATAATACCAAAACCATAATATACTGATTGTAAATTATTAACAGCTTGTCTCATATCACCGTCAGCTGTGAAAATCAAAGCACCTAATCCATCATCAGTATATTCTGTGATTCCCT
Source organism: Pichia pseudocactophila (assembly GCA_039700735.1). Taxonomy (NCBI): domain Eukaryota; kingdom Fungi; phylum Ascomycota; class Pichiomycetes; order Pichiales; family Pichiaceae; genus Pichia; species Pichia pseudocactophila. Next base: position 92,979 of record JBBJZV010000154.1, read on the forward strand.
CACCATCTAAAACTCTTTTCAAATTAGCCAATATTTCATCATCTTTCAATTTGTTAAAACGTAAAATTGAACATCTTGACTGTAACGGTTCAATAATTTTATTAGATTGATTACAAGAAAACACAAAACGCGTAGTATTAGAATAAATCTCCATTGTACGTCTCAATGCCTGTTGTGCACTTGCAGTAATAGAATCTGCTTCATCTAGAATAATGATTTTATGTCTGTTATATGGCAATAGAACTTTCTTTTGTGCAAATTTTTTAATCATGTTACGCACAATATCAATACCTCTATCGTCTGAAGCGTTCAATTCTAAAACGGCTTCCTTCATCAACTTGTCATCATTATTCAGCAATTCACGTGCTAAACATAACACGGCAGTGGTTTTACCAATACCTGGCAAACCACTCAAAATCATGTGTGGCAAGTTACCATCTTGAGCAATCCTCTTCAACGCGTTCACCGTTTCCACATTCCCAACCACGTCACGCAAGTATTTAGGACGGTACTTCTCCACCCATGGTAGTTCCAAATCCAGCGGGTATTTCCTCTCTGACATGTTCATCCAATGCTCACTCCACAAAAGCACCAATCAACACAACACGATGTTCGAAAAGTGTCTCTTCCGCGTATACTACACACACAATATATATAAAACTAGGGGGCTCAACTTGTATACAGATATAGATCTCTGTATACAACTACTGTTTCTTCTTACGTTTGACTAGACCGGTGAGGTCGTTAGCTGCCTCTCGCTTGACCTCGCTGACGACTCCTCGTAACATCCCTACAATCTGTTCCTTCTCGACGGCCCTCTCTCTGACAGTTTCTCTCAATTCGGTCAAACGACCTTCGATGTCTGCAATCAATTCGCTGTCAACGGGTGTGCTACTTTTCAAGTTCTTCAGCACATCTTCCATGCATTCGATTGCAGCAGCCATGTTGGCTTCATCTCCAACAAATTCGTGCGCTAGTGACAACTTGAACTGGGCTTCACGGTACCGACCAGATGAACGTCCAAATGCAGCCTCAACGAGTTCGGCACCTTTCTTGAAATCTTCAACACTCTGTACAAAATTCTCCGTTTCCAAACTGATGTCGCCCATCAACATATAAACGTCCGATAATCGTACCACCGCATCGACGTACCGTTCATGTCCTTCCTCGTTCTCCTTATACGGTTTAGCAAGGTCGCCAACACCATCGGCTCCTTCATCAAGACGCTCCTGGTAAAGCACCCGTGCAAGTTCCAAGATCTCCCACGCAATTTCGAAATCAGACTGTTCTTCCTCAGCAGCATCGCCGTCGCCACTGGCATCGCCACTGGCATCGCCATCGTCAGCCCCTTCCTCCTCTTCTTCCTCTTCCTCTCCCTCTCCCTCTCCCTCTCCCTCTCCCTCCTCTTCCTCCTCTGCTAGCCTGTCGCTGAACTGAAACGCACCGCTGCTCTTCTCCGTGACTTCGTCATCGAGACCGTCACCGGCGACGTCTTCCTCCTCCCGCCGCTGGCCCTTGCCGCCCCTCTTCTTCCCGACACCGCCAAGCACGTCGTTGCACGCCCGCCCGTTCTCAAAGAGCGCCCGCCCGTACAAATACATCAGATCCGGATCGTCCTTCCCTGTCTCCAGGTTGGCCACCTGGCACGCCTCGGAGTACACCTCCACAGCGTCCTCGTACCGCTGCGCCGCCATCGCCTCAGCGCCCTCGTGCAACAGTCCCTGCAATGCACTCGCCATTCCTGTCTCTGCTCAAACCACAACCACCGCCAGACACCTCTCTCCCGTGTCCAGACATGACACTCTGTTACCCATCAATCGTCGCCAAACGCGACAACGCGACAACGGGCCCGCGACAGACTTCCGTGTCGTGGTGTCGCGAAAACACTTGCAAATTCTTTTGATTCAAGTTTGTTGCCCCTTCTCAACAAGCTCTCCCGATCTGTTTACACGTATTCATCACTGATCCCGTTTCATTGATCAACTCTTTTCCCCCCCTTCCATTCTCCAACACACATGTCAGACGTCCTCATCCCTGTGGTGCCTGTGGCAGAGAACATTGTTTCACCTGCTCCAGCAGATTCAAAAGTGATTCGTCGTAAACTCAACTCCTATGTCGGTTTTGCAAATTTACCAAAACAATGGCACAGAAAATCAATAAGAAGAGGTTTCAATTTCAATTTAATGGTTGTAGGTGAAAGAGGTTTAGGTAAATCCACTCTAATCAATACATTGTTTAATCAAGATATTTATGATCTCTCAAATCATTCAACAAATTATATAAATTTAGATAATTTATCTGATGATATCAAAATTGAAACTTTAAATACTGAAATTATTGAAAATAATGTTAAATTGAATCTATCCGTTATTGATTGTATTGGATTCGGTGATGGTATTGATCATACAACAGCTTTTAAACCAATTGTTGATGAAATAGATTCTAGATTCGATTCTTATTTAGAAATGGAAACAAAAATTAATAGAAATTCTTTAAATATAAAAGATGATAGAATTCATGCTTTATTATATTTTATTGAACCAACTGGTCATTGTCTTAAACCTTTAGATATAATGTTTATGAAATCGGTTCATGAAAAAGTTAATTTAATACCAATTATTGCAAAATCTGATATTTTAAATGAATTAGAAATTGAAGATTTTAAATTTAAAATTAATAATGATTTAAAAAATCAAGGTATTAAAGTTTTCAATCCAACTATTTATGAAAATGATGATGATGAAGCAAAATTAATTAATAAAGAAATTGTTTCTAAAATTCCATTTGCAATTGTTGGTTCAAATCAATTAATTAAATTAAATGATGGTAGATTAGTTAGAGGTAGAGAATATCCTTGGGGTATAATTGAAGTTGATAATGAATCTCATAATGATTTTGTTAAACTTAGACAATTATTAATTAGAAATTTTATGGAAGAATTAAAAGATTTAACTTCAAAATTCTTATATGAAAATTATAGATATAATAAATTGATTAAAATGGGTATTACTCAAGATGATTCAGTTTTTAAAGAATTTGATCCAATTTTAAAGCAAGAAGAAGAGAAAAAATTACATGAAGCTAAATTATTAAATTTAGAAAATCAAATGAAACAAATATTTCAACAAAAAGTTGCTAGAGAGGAAAAAAAATTACAAGAAACTGAAGCTGATTTATTTAGTAAACATAAAGAAATGAGAGATAAACTTTTAAAGCAAATTAAAATGTTGGAAGAGAAAAAGAAAGAATTGGAATCAAATAAAATCGATTCTAATCAACCAATTTCATCTCCTTCAATTCAACAAACAGCTCCTCAACAACAACAACAACAACCAACGAAAACTAGAAAAGGATTCTTAAGAGGTTAGTTGTCTAATTTAAAGAATATATATACCTCGCAAAGAAAAAGAATCAATGGCAAACATCACCGCCAACTTTTCTCTTTCCTCCATTTAGAAGTAATTGTTAAGTAAATTTATAATTAGCTAGTTAATTTCCAATGCAAATTTAGTATAGCCCGAATCATATAATAATATATTTGATCAGGAGAGCGAAACCATTATGCAAGAGAAATGTCTTTGGTTACCCAAATAGGAAGTTTTTTTATCACCAAACTATAAAAAGGAAAATGAATCTTCTTATATCTTCGATATTCCCAATATTTCTAAACTTTTACCTCTAATTCTTTCATTTGCATTATTACAACCATCAAAATGAAGTTTACTTCCCCCTTACTTTTACTTGCTGCAAATGCACTTGCAGAAACTACAGTTTTCACAACTACAGTTACAACTACTCGTGATCCAGCAGGTGCAGCAACGGAAGCAGCAGCAGAGCAACAACAATTTCTTCTCACTGTTATTCTTGATGCTTTTAAAAATGCTGGAAGATATCAAAGTGTTATGGAACAAGAAGGTATGGCGCTACCACCTGAATTAATTCAATTTGTTGCCGAATTAAAAGTTCAGGATAGTGATCATGGGTTCCCAACTTCTTTATTCGCAAATAGATTCCCATTCACTCAATTTGCAACGTTTGTGGAAAAATTCTCATGGGTAACAACTTACTATGACCCTGGTATGACTACTTTCAAAGTCCCTAGTGATTTCGCTACCCAAGTAATCGAAGAGGTCGTTACGTCAACTATTGACAATTCAGATGGTTCAACTATTGCTACACCTTCTGGAAATCATTCAACTTCTTTGCCCACCGCTACAGTAACTACCTCTTCTTCAACTATCGCTTCTCAAACTTCATCAAAAGTAACATCTACGACATCTTCATCGGATACTACTCCCTCATCACATTCTACTCCCTCATCCGCCTCTACTCCCTCATCACATTCTACTCCCTCATCCACTTCAACTACCCCTTCTTCTTCGTCTACTCACAATGGTGCAATGCAAAATGGTGTGAATGTTATTTGGAGTGCCGGTGTACTTGCTGCAATGGCACTTATTTAATTAAAACATAAAAATTACCACACAACATCCCTGCTTCCTCCCTTTCGTATAAGCTATTTAATTTTATTGGTAACATACACATCATAATATCTGATTTATCTTTTCAAGCTGTAGAAAATTGTGTCTGTTAGTATCGTCGTTGGTATGCTTAATGAGAAAACGCTTACGTACAAGTTCAACAAAATCGGGCCTATTCAAACAACTCAATACAGCTGCTCTCAATTCAACACTTGATAGCTCTTTCACTGTCAATCTATCTACTTTTGGATTATAGGCCTCACCCACATGTACCGTTGGTGGCCTCTCTGATGATGGTTTCAGCAATGTTGGCAATATTGGTTGCTGTTGTATCGTTAAAGATGGCTGTACTTGTGATTCAAGCATTTGGGATTCCAGAACTTGAGATTCTTCATTGTTCCGGTAAATCTGATCTTTGTTTACAACTGTCATACCAAACTCTCGCAACTTCTGAGCCCACATGAGGACTTCAAGTCTGTTCAATAAAGTAACTTGTACCTTTCTCCAGCAACTTTCACTAACGCTCCAAAACTTGATGGCAAGATCGGTTTGCCGGGTGTATACTTTCAATGGGTACTGATCGTTGTGTATTAACCTAATAATCATTGGCCCTGTGACTGTGATTGTGACTGATATCTCGGTGGGAGTCCGTGCAAGTACTATGGACGAGCTCGCCTCCTCAACAGGGTGTGTTTTCCATTCATTCCCGTATCCTCCAGTTATTGCAAACTTGGTTATCTTCGCTGAAAGCATGTTACCAAGATCGTTAACGTCGAACTTGAGGAGCAAACACAATCGAACAACTCCGTACTTGCTGAGCCTCGTTTTGCTAATCCCTTTGTTGACATGGTGCGTGTACTGCGATTTTACATAATTTCCACCACTATCTGTTGTTCTACCCTATTTTGACTCTTTCTTTCAGCAATGACTCATGTTTGTGCAGAAGAAGGACCGCATGGCCGTCATATGGGTGTTGTCGATGTGGTGATGATGATTGTTCAACGTATAATAGGTTCGGGGATTTTCGCTGTGTCCTCAATGATTTACAGAGACGTTGGTGGTTCACCTTTCCTTTTCTTCCTTGTTTGGGCAATTTCAGGTTATTCCAGTTATGCAGGTCTTATGTGTTTCTCTGAACTTGGTTCCGTTATACCAAGGAGTGGAGGCTTGAAAGTATTCCTGCAAGTTATATACAATAAACCATACATGATGATGAATGTTGTCTTTGGTATTTTTATTGTCATTTTCGGATCTATCATTGCCAATGTGATGATATTCGGTGAATATTTACTATATGCATTAGGATATCCAGATGGTGAAATTATGGAAACTTGGTATAAACCAGTAGGATTTGCATTCTTAACAATTGTTTGTTTAATGTTGATTGTTTCTACTAAGTTTGTTGTTAAGTTACAGACAATCACAGGTATTTTGAAAGTTGTATTGTTATCTGCTGTATCATTGATGGGTATTTCTGTGTTAGTTTTACCTTCATCCGTTACTAAAATACCAAACAATCTCCATGGTAGTGATTTTTTCAAAATCAAAACAGAAGTTACCTTGGCTTCATTTACTTCAGCAATATTGAAAGGAATATTTTCCTTAAATGGATGGCATACTATTCATAATGTTTTAGGTGAAATAAAAGACCCAGTTAATACTATGAAGATTGCAGCACCATTAGCTATCCTTTTAATCAATATGTGTTATTTCTTGATTAACCTTACATATTTGATTGTGATTCCATCAGATGAATTGCTAAAAATTGATGAAATGGTTGGCTTGGTATTGTTTGAAAAATTCTTTGGAGACTCGTTCGGTAAAATCGTGTTGTCGTCACTTATTGCCTTTTCTGTTGGTGGAAATATCATTACCGTTCTCTACCATATCTCAAGAATGAACCAGGAGATATTTAGAGAAGGTTTCTTACCTCTCAGTAAAATATTTGCATCTAATTGGCCTTTTGGTTCTCCAAGTTTTGCACTTCTAGTTCCCTTCTTTATTACCTCCATTTTTTTAGTCATTCCAACAGACTCTAATGTGTTCAACTACACAATCAACTTAGAAAGTTATCCAACACAAATTTTTTTTGGTATGGCATGCTTGGGAATATTGCTACTAAGAAAGAGATCACCTCATATTATTCCTGGAATCAAGGCTTCTTACTTAGACATAGGGTTTATGGTCGCATTCTCTATTTTCATGTTTATGGGCCCTTTATTCAAAACAGACAACAAAGAATTTAATGGATTACCAAATTACGCTTACACTTCTATCTTCATTCTCCTTCTTTGTGTTCTATATTGGGCCTTGATGTTTCAAATCTTTCCTCGCATGTTCAATTACAAGTTAATAAAGGAAACTCATACACTGGCGGATGGTTTAACAGTTTCTAAATGGCAACATGCACCTTTTTCAGACATAGGCGGGTCCTATGAAGAGGTTTAAATGTTTACTTTATACTTTAAGGTTTAAGTTGACTATCTGTAGCATTAATTATACATTGACAGAATCTTTTTTTTTTCATGAAGCTGAGCCTTCTAGAATTTGATATTATGCTTAATTTTCAGCTGAGAAGATCCCATAGTTTATTTTCTTCGCCTCTGTGATTCTTGGTTTGATCGGAGTTGATAGTCTAAAAGCACTTGTGCCCATGTCTATTTCATTATATGAGGTTTTGGGAGTTGAGACTTCGGCTACAGAAGGAGAAATCAAAAAGGCTTACAGAAAGCTGGCGCTTAGGTACCACCCAGATAAAGTGCCCGAGCATGAGCGTGAGGAAAGTGAACTAAAATTCAAGGAAATCACGGAAGCGTATGAGATTCTATCGGATGAAGATAAGAGGAGAGACTATGATCTTGGGGGACGAGGTGGCAGAGGTGGTTATGGTGGCGCAGATTTCGACTTTGATTTTGATTTCGGAGGTCCTGGTGGCGGTTTTGGTGGTGACTTTGATGCTGAAGACTTTGCGAATTTTTTCAGTGGTGGAGCACAAGGAGGTTTCGGAAGGAATGCAGAGAGGAAAGGCCCTCCAAATCTTGATATACAATTTAACATAACTGTGAATTTGAAAGATCTTTATTTTGGAAAACTCGTCAAACAGACTTACAAGAGAGATGTTGAATGTGTCAAATGCAAAGGTACCGGATTGAGAAAGAACGCTGTAGAGATTCAGTGTCCTGGATGTCATGGGTCAGGTTCTGTTGAAGAGTATAGAAGAATGGCAGGTATGGGGGGAATGATGTATGTTGCTCGTGTTGCCTGCAAAAAATGTGAAGGTAAAGGTATGTACTCTGCTTCAAGTGATAAGTGCCGTAAATGTAAAGGTACAGGTACATTGAAGGAACCATGCACATGCGAATTTGAAATTAAAAAGGGTTCTCCACATGAAGGTAAAGTTGAAGTTAATCAAATGGGTAACTACAAACCTAAGTTTCCTGTTGGTAAAGCTATTTTGAATTACAACTTCCTACAAGATGCGGATCCTTCAAGTATAGAGAATAAATTTTATAGAGATGGTGATGATCTTTACACAAAAGTTTCTATAAGTCTTGTGGATGCACTTTGTGGGTTCGAAAACAAGAAACTTATTCAAACATTAGATAACAGATGGTTGCATGTTAAAGTTCCAATGAAAAAAGTTTTGAAACCAGGTGATTCCATCGTAATCAAAAACGAAGGTATGCCTGTATTTAACTCAATGATAGGTTCTAAAGGAGACCTTTATGTTGGTATCGAAATAGAATTTCCTAAAGACGGTTGGATGATGGAAAGAGGAGATAGAAATAGATTGATCGATGTACTAGGTCATGTGGAATCATCTGAGGCAGGTGTCGATTCTGATGATTCTCAAGATACTGATGATGCAATTGAATCTTCACCGACAACTTTCCAAATTAAAGACAAGAATACTGTCCCAAAATCTTTTAATAGTTACGTGAATAATGCCAAAGTTGAGACTTTTGGAACAGATTCTCCTAAATCGAACTGGTTTAAGGGATGGTTCAGTTGGTGATTTGATCCGCAAAATAGCTTGTAAATATGATTTGTATAGAATTGTTTGCATCACATGCCTTTATTAATAGAAAATTGGTATATAAATTAATGAGAAAACTTTACTTGATACTATCACTTTTATCCAGCATTATCGTAGAACTCCTTCAATTTGAGCAATTCTTGCTCATTTTCATCTTCTTCTTCATTATCTGAGAATTCCAACTCAAACTCTTCTGGTTTAAGCATATCTTCCTCTTTCAAAGCAAATAATTCAACGTTTCCTGTCAAACCACTATTCCATGTATGTTTCAAAGAAAGAGGATCTTTGAATTCTTGGTTTTCAGTTGTGTTTCCTTGTGTGTCTGACCACATATTTTGCAGCAATGTTTTTGGTATAGGTTTGTATAAACCTTCCAGTACTACATCTGGGGTAGTTTCATCGTACAAAGCATTGGCAGAACAACTACTTTTATACTCAATTTCAAAATTTTCCAAATGATGAGATTTATGTTTGGATCTTGATAATATCAACTCTTCTAAACTTTTTGCATTTGTATTGTCAACATTAATATCTTTAAAATCAAATGTTGTTTCTCCAAATTCATCACTATCAGTAGATGATGAAAGAAGGTTGTGTATATTCACTTTTCGCGTTCTCTGATAAACAGGTGAATCCCTTTCTGTTAACACCTTTTTCATACTTGTAATGTCTTGACTTTCATCTGCAAAAGTTATTTCCTCAAATGGTTTTTCATTTTCCTTCATCGTGTCGATTCTTCCCTCTGAATTTTTGATTTGGATACCCAACTTTTCCTGATCTTCCATCTTAGATTTCTTAAAAAATGCGGCCATATCATTTCCTATGGTCATTGTCAACTGGGATTTAATCTTGCGAGCATCCTTGGAGGAAGTATCAGAATCACCTAATGAACTACTGAATGATGATGAAAATAAATCTCCTGTCAATGTGGATGGTTTAGACAATGATGTTAAATTTCCCACTTGTGAAGTTGATCTTTCCAAGGTTGTACTATCATGTAAACCTATCTTGTCACCTAAAGTATTAGATCCGAAAGTCTTTGATGGTTCAAATATTGAAAATGGTTTACTCAAAACTTTTCTTGCCTTGTTTGCATTGCCTAGATTGGCAAACAGATTTCTATTTGATGATCTTTCAGCATTCAATTTAGATATATTTGGTTTGAAAAAATTAGATGATTTTGATCGTAGTACTACTCTTTCATTAGTTTCTAGATTCGATGTAGCCTGTTCAATATGCGTCTGCTTATTTACTGCACGTTTATTCCTCAAAACGCTGGCATTTTCTTGGTCGTTTTGATCAAGAGATCTCTCCATCATGTTTATATTTTCAGACATGCCTTTGAATAGCAAATATGGAATTGATTAGGCAATATATATGAAGAGCTTGATAGAAAAAGGATGAATTCGTACTATCATCAAAGCGAAATCAAAACAAAGAATATTTTCCTTTTTTGTTCACGCCTCAAATTTCAAAATCTTTTTGAATCTTCTACACAATAGTATAAGTCAAGTTTCAAAGTAGTCTTATGACAGATCACAAAGCTTGATGATATCTTTGGCAAAACACACGCTAACAAAACTTGAGAATCTTTTACAAGGGGGGAATACACCCCCAAGGATCTTACAACTTTTACAAGATAGCAACCTTCAAAAAGTTCAAAATACTAATAAAATTACCGAAATATTAAATTATGTCTACCGAAACCCAGATCACCTTGATAAATCTTTGCCACCGTGGCTATATCAGTTTTGCTCCAGTCCAAGTAAAACAGTGAAACAAAAACATATTCTGATAAATCGATATGGTGTGCTGATCAACTTCAAACATTTGATGGATAATTTTGATGACTCAAATTTGGGTACAAAAGTAGTTCAACGATACTACATAGATTGGAATTACATGTATGAACTACATTTCAAAAGAGTGCCAAACTATGAGAAAAATTTAATTGATTTGGCTTCTAAAGGCAAATCAACAATCTCGTTCAAAGTGGACGACGATGTTAATGATATGATCAAAAAATTCAATCATGTCAGAAAACAATACAACTCAATGACTAAGACCAAAATAAAAGCACCTGAATTCACAGTAAATATAATGCCTTCTCCAACGGGGCACCCTCCAGTTATGAAGAGAGTGTCTAACATGATATTAAAAAGATTAAGGAAATTTCAGGAATTTGTTGAAAAACATCAACCTTTAACCCACGAAGATCTAGTAGCACTCAATGAAATTGATCTCACTACCTTAGATGGCACTGTTAGAGAAGCGTATGTCAACTTTATGATGGAAGCCTTCGAAATCGAGGATGATGGGACAATTAAGAACTCAAATTTGCTGGATCGTAGATTAGCAAAGTCGTCAGAGGTGCAAAAACTCTATGAAGAAATATCAAAAGAGATTTGACTTTCAGGTAATTTGACCCAAATATACTTCTTCATATCAGAGTCTATAACACAAAAGGTTGTACTATCCGCGTTACTTTGTATATGTAAAGCATTAAAATCGGTATCATCGGATTCAACAAAGTTCTTCAACAAAACTGTGTTCATAATTTGTGTTTTTTGACTATTCCAATTGATTTGTCTTAACTCGATTCTATCAGGGTACAGTGTAAGTAATTTAGTTTCATTCAAAAGTAAAAAGTCTATTATACCACTATCATGTGGCTCCTCAAATGATTTCTGTATCATGCTAATTGGGTTAATCTGGTACAAGGAAATCTTCGTTGAACTTTTATCAAGTATAGTGACAGTGGACATTTTGTTAATCTTCAGTTCATAACGACCTCTAACTAACTTTGGGGTCTTTATTTTGACAGGTTTTTTCACTTTAAAGCGATTTCTAATATCACTTTTTATCCGCACAAGAAGTTCTTCAAAACTCTTGCTAAGTGATTCAGTGTGTTCTTGTAAAGAGAATTCTTCTTTGTTTTCTGTGGTACTATTCAGTCTTTCACTTAAACTTGTCAAATATTTAATAATCTCATTGACCATTATGTTAGAGTTTATCTTTTCATCGTTAGTTATTTCATTTAAAATACTAGAAAGCCATACAATTGTTTGCTCAAAGCTTTTCTGGCTTTCATTCAATTTCAACATGTACTTGTAAGCATATTTCAAATAGTTCGTTGCTACCTCAATACAATTATCAACATATTTTTTGTACAATACATTAGAGTCTAATGCATTGAGTCCATTCAAATCTGTAAGAAGTACAATCAAGTGATGCAAAGAAGTAACAATATCATTGAAAGTTATACTTTTTGCATTGTCAAAATAGGCACGTCCAAGTTTCGTCCACCTCTTCATACCTCTGTCACTCACATAATCGGTTAACCATGTCTTGGTTGAACTAGACAAAGAGCCAGTCAAAAGTAAATCGTACAGATCATAAATGGGGTCTGCATTCATTTGTGATGCTTCGATTTCTTCATTCTCGTCATAAACATTGTTGACATTGGCTTCTTTGTTCATGTTATCAGCTTTCAAATCATCCTTCATTTCACCTCGCAACAATTCTATAATTCGTACTGTGTAATCAATGTACGGTTTATAATGGTTATTGATTTGTTTCATTGATGAATCAAAATGACTTACAATAGAGATTAGTTTGGAGCAAACAATAAGAATTTCGGTAAAATTAGTATCTTTTTTGGACATTGGAGAGCACAAAGTTGATATATAGGTTTCGTTATCCTTCTGGGAGAGACAATAAAAGTGGGAATTGTTTGGAGATTGAATTATCTCAAGTATATCCGAACCATCTGTAAATATTTCAATATTGTCCACAACAAAAATTCCACTAAAAATACAACATAGCTTTTGAATATCTGAAACTACTAAAATAAAATCAAGCATTTGGTCTATTCCTATATTTGGATTCACGTCTCCTGATATAGAGATATCTTGTGTTGAAAAAGGTAAAAAGTTTGTAATATCAAGACCTTTTGAAATACTATCAAGTTTACCTTGTGAAGAAAAGGGAATAGTCGTACAAAACCATTTTAAGTATTTTACTTGTGATGATAAGTGTAGCTCACGCAATTGATTCCCTGTTGATGTATCAAATAAAGCCAGTTCTCCTCCTTCAGAAATAGTTACAAACATCTTTCCATCTGGTTTCCATACAAGGCTCTGTAGATCTCTAGTACTTTCTTGTACCGAAGCAGTCGGTTCTACATCCCAGACCTTTTCGTTCCCTCTTCGGTAAATCAAAACAACTCTTTCGTCTAGTGGAAATGATACTAAATCCATTGTTGGACACAAAGTAAAGCATTTTATGTTCTTTATCGGATGTTGTAAAATATGACATTCTATTTCATCCACAGACAACATGTAATTGATTACGTGTTTTATAAACGAATTCAATAATATACTGAGCTTGATCGAATTTGTGTTGATTACATGCAATATTTTTTTCATAATTTTACAAAAATCAGTAATCTCGATTTGTTAAAGATTAATCTATGACAAGATATTCTGTTCAACAGTACAATTGTTGATGTTTAAAAAGGAGTTAGAAATAAAGCCGGCATCAAACATTAAGTCGTCTGAAAAGCGCAAGCTTCAACAGCTTCTTGATGTTGAAATGAAAGGGTTGAAACTCCCCAACAAACTTTCTAAAGCTATCTTTAACACAAGAGATATCGCCAAGGCGACAATGTTTTTTGATGCAGAAACTAAAGATCCTATTTTGTTTCAATTGAGAGACAATAAATCGATGATTCCAACATTGCATACTTTGTGGGCCTCAGTATCGCCATCTAATACTGAACTGGTTGGACTTCCCTTCATTCGTACGCATGCTGCGGTTATAGATAGGTTGATAAATGGAGCTAATTTGATGATACGGGGATGCCATGGACCTTATATGAGTGGTCTTACAAATGGCTCAATTGTTGCTGTTGTTGACTACAAACGTCCAAAAGTTGCCGCTGCTATAGGTGTCTGTAGGATGGACCTTGAAGGATTAGCTGACGAATGCGTTCCAGAATCCGGTGTTGCTGTGGAGATATATACAGCAATTGGCGATAAGCTTACTTCATTGGGTAGAAGTATGGAGGAAATTTTAGCTGAAGCAAATGAACAGAATATTGAAGCAGATGAATCTCTTACACCAGTAGCATTGTCAAAAGCTGAAAATACTATTAATCCAGCTACAAAGCAGTTCAATGAATTGTCTTTGAATGAAAAGAATGCAACAATACCTGTTGATGCAGATATCAGAACAGACGATTCCTCAATTTATGACAGTGATGATTATGAGACAGAGTCTGAAGAAGATGATGCAATAAATGAAGAAGAAGCTTATATTATGACTACTGAAGATATTGATGAAATGTTTAGAAGATCGGTTATGTATACATTGAGTCAAGATGTTCTTGATCTACCTATCAGTGCCACTCAACTGATGTCTTCGCATATATTAAATAATTTACCACAAGTAGATCCAGAAGTTGTGAATATGAAGAAAACATCTTGGAAGAAAACAACTAAATTTCTTAAAGCTATGGAAAAGGAAGGCTTTTTGAAGCTTAAAGGCAAAGATGATAAATTAACTATAACAGAAGTTTTATCACGATCTGATCCTCGCATAGCTAACTTTGTGCCTTATAGAATAAAAAGAGATGTAAAAGTCGATAATAACAACGAAATGTCAACAAGTCTGGTCAAACCTCTATTGGTGAACTCTTACTTGAAACCTAAGACTTCTGCAGTAATGTTTTTTAATGTCTTGAATGAAAACTTCCAAGCCTTTTATACTGAGCAAGAGGTGAAACAGCTTATACAAAAGTATGTCCAGCTAAACCCAAGTGTTGTATCTTCTGAGAATTCTCAGCTGATTATTCCTGACTCAGTTTTCCAGCTTTTGCATATTAAGGAACCAATTATGCGTGCCGATCTTTTCAAATACGTCAAATCAAATTTTGACCCGTGTTATAGTGTATACCGTGAGGGTGATGAAAATAGTGAAGATATTTTGGTAAGGAAAAGGGTTATACCTAAAAAAGGTAAATTGCCAGAGATTTCGATTCTCGTGGAGAACTTGAAAGTGGGTCGGAAAGTTGCCACTCGTATATGTGGTGTAGAGAATTACTATGTGGATGTGGAAAGTTTTGCCAAATCCCTCAAATTGAAATGCAGTGGTTCAACTGTCATTTTAGATGGTAAAGAACCAAAGGATCCGAAGATAATCAGCGTACAAGGATCGCACAGTGATACAGCAGTGCAAACTCTGCATAAAGAGTGGGGAATCCCATTGAAAGTGTTTGGTCTTGATGACAAGTCACGAAAGCGATACAAAAAGAGGAAAAGAAGACACTGATCAGTATTGCAGTTGTAATGAATGGTATATGCATATACGTTTGTATTATATGTAGAACATGTCTGAATCACGTGACAGGCGCTCAATCGCGAAGGGATTGAAATTGGCTAGCACTATATTCTAGATGAGGGTGATTATTGATTGACTGATCTGTGGAAAAGCTGGGTCTTTCCGATTTGCAGTTCTAGTAGCACATTGCAACTGGAAGCCACCATGGGAATTACTGAAACAGTTCCTAAATTCTCTGAAACTGATGAGTCTTTTGTTTCAGTTCATTTAATTGATGAGAACAAACAATTTGCTGCAACTTTGGACACATATGTGGACAAAAGTTATAGTGCTAAAGGTGTTGATGACAATGGGTTGAACTATCATGTTGTTTCTGTATTTGGTTCACAATCTACTGGTAAGTCCACTTTACTAAATAGGCTTTTCGGTACACAATTCGATATCATGGATGAAACTAAGAGACAGCAAACCACAAAGGGAATTTGGTTCTCCCATGCAAATTACATAGCTTCGACTGATGAACAAAGCTCTTTTAGAAAGCGTAACGATAAAAATATTTATGTCTTAGATGTTGAAGGTGTTGATGGTAGAGAAAGAGCAGATGATAAGGATTTTGAAAGGAAATCTGCTTTATTTGCATTGGCTACATCAGAAATTTTAATTGTTAATATTTTTGAGCATCAAGTTGGTTTATACCAAGGTGCTAATATGGAGTTACTAAAAACTGTAATGGAAGTGAATCTTTCTCTCTTTCATAAGCAACATGAGAAATGCTTGCTTCTATTTGTTGTTAGAGATTTCACCGGATTAACCCCATTGAGTAATTTAGGACAATCTCTTGAATCTGATATGCAAAGAATTTGGAGTGACTTGAACAAACCTGAAGAATGTGCAGACTCTACACTTTATGATTTTTTTGATTTGGATTTTGCTTCCATCTCTCATAAAGTTTTCAAGCCGGAAGACTTTGAATACGATATAAAAAGACTTGGGGATGATTTTTCAAATGAAAAGCTATTTAATGCTGGCAAATATCATAAAAAGATTCCGGTAGATGCATGGGCTTTATATTCGCAACAGCTTTGGGAACAAATTGATAACAATCAAGATTTGGATTTACCTACTCAACAAATTCTTGTTTCAAGATTCAAATGTAACGAAATCATGAGTGGGATTTATACAGATATTTTCTTGCCGCAATTTGCTGCTGAGGAAGGAAATGGAAAAGATGCAACAAGCAAACTAAAAGAACTACGCAATAAGTGCATTAATGATTACGATCTTCATGCATCCCGTTACAAGAAGCCAGTGTATTTGGAGATTAGGCAAGATTTGCTTAATAAAATAGACACTAAACTTGAACTGTTCCAGGCATCAACTTTGAAAGAATTGGCTGATTACGTTGTAAGTAAAATTGAACCCGAATTTTCTAAAATGAAAAAAGAGTCTTCAAAGTTAACCATCAAAGAAATCATTGGCAACTTAAAGACAAATGCCATTGCTGAATTTGAAGCATCCTCAAAAAGTTTATTACTTGTTGATAATCTAGATGCGAATCCAAGATATTCACTGAATTATGAAAAGCAAAGAGAATATTTGGATGAAACAATAGAGAATGTATCAATCAAACTCAGACAAAAGGCTTCTAGAAAGCTTGTTAGTAAAATTGCTAAGACTTTTCAAACTGAATTCAAAGATAACCTAGTTGAGGAACTCGCACAACCTAATGTTAATTCATGGAACGATCTCATCGATAAATTTCATGAATTAAGAGAGAGCCTACTTAATCCGTATAAATTGGATACCTCGTTTGATTTCAAATTTGGCTTAACAGAGACACAAAATGAGATGCTTTATTTAAAAATTCAGCAGAGGATCTGGAATTTGTTTGATATAATTGTTCATGAATATGTCAATAGTGATAATGTGTCTAGAATTCTGCGAAACTTTTTTGAAGATCAATTCAAATACGACGATAAAGGGTTACCCTTTGTTCCAGAAACAATTAGTCAGTTAGACTCACGTTTCAATTCGGCTAAAAATAAAACATTACAACTTTTACCTGTTTTGAGTAAAATCGCATTAACTGGAGGTGTCAAAGTAGTTAAACCACAATTTAAAGTGAATGATACTGATGACGACGACCAAGATAATGATGTTAATAACTATGATTCAGGTTCTGAATCAGAAGTTGATGAAAATAGAAAGAATGACAAATTTACAGTATTGCTTTCAGCTAAAGATCAAGCAAAAGTTACACAAAAGTTCAAAAAAGAGTCAGATGCACTCTATCTTGACGCTAAGAGAGCAATGATTGCTGGTAAAACGTCAATTCCATTTTACATTTGGATTATAATTCTAGTACTAGGATGGAACGAGTTTATGATGATATTAAGCAACCCAATATTATGTATTCTTTTTCTTTTAGGTCTTGGAGGATTTCTATTTACATACAATATGCCAATGTTAAGCGCAGCACTATCAGTGACTGGAACATCTTTAAACCAAAATTTTCCTACATCAAATCAAAGTGAACAGATAAAAAACTAAAAAGTATGTTGGTTAATTGTAAATAACAATATAGTCTTACTTTCTATAAAGTATGTGATTCATTATATAATTATCTATTACATCAAAACATCCTGTTGATCAGCCTCAATATCATCATTAACTTCGAATGAATTAGGTTCAAGGCTTCTGAAAGCGTCAAAATGAATTGGTCTATGAAGTTCGTGAAAGAAACCAAGAGGTTGATCTACTTTGAGATCATACATCTCATCCTTATCCCATGAGTTGGATATAAATGAATAATTCCATATATCTGTTTCTGGAACAACTGTAAATCCTTTGAATTTTTCTGTTAAAATCAATGGTGTCTTAACTCTGTAGTCATCAGAATAGTGAATAAGTCTATCAGCCTGTTCGATATACTTTGAGTATTTTAAACCCCAATTGATACCATTTGGAGTAACACGGTTACTAGTAATGCTAACGTTCCCGCTATTTATTGCAACAGAAATGATGGAGGTTTTGTCTGACCACTGATACCTATTTTTCATAATAGCGTGATTAATAATCTCAAAGCATCCATCTAAATCAGTTTCTTTTCCCGATGGAATGGAGTGAATCCATCCCAAAGGTTCCAAATCTTCTAAGTGTTCATTCTGTGGCTTTGCTTCGGGGAAGCTAACTTGATTATGCTCACCTAGTTGTGGAATTATAACAATGCTTCTAATTTCTTTCACTTGAGGATTGTCTATTGGTGATTTTCCGTAAATATAGCCGCCGATTTGCACCTTTGTATCGCAGCATGACAAAAATGTAGAAAGAATGTTCTTGGGCAAAACAAAGGCATAACTTTCTTCATCAGCAAAATCACCAGAAGCAACAAAAACTTGGCTTTTTTGTAATTCAAGCATGCCTGATAAAATAGCTCTCTTTCTCCAGCTTGACTTACTTTCGAACTTTTCTTGGCCCATATCACTTGTTGTAACAGTAATAATTTCTTCTCCATGAACATTCACTGTTTTGACTTTGTTGGAAACAACGTGGCCTTCTTCCTCTTCCTCTTTATTCAAACTCACCGCTTTGTTACCCTCTATCTCTGCAATTTTCTGATTTTTTACCGATGGTGCATTCAAATTTTGTCCTAAAATGATATCTCTAATCTCATTATCAGTCAAAGTATCAATATTAATACCATATTTTTCTGCATAATCACTTAAAATCAAATCAGCAAGTTGAGACTCGACATTTCTCCACTGATCCATCGTTAAACTTGGCCATAAATGATGTTCTTTAGTTGTGATATTGCTGCTTGGTCTCAAAATTAATTTAGTTTTATCTTGATTTACTTGCAAAGCTCTCATCAATACAATTAATCGATTGAATGCGGTAAAAGAAGAGCACGAGTCTAACCAATCGTCATAAACATTAAATAAGACCATTTGTGGTTCTTTTGCAGTATTAACCAAATTATTTAGCTTATCAATTTTCAAAGCTGCATCAAACGGTAAATGAAGTTCCGTAGGCCTCAACGATATATTAGGAAAGTCGAGCATATAAACTTCAAGAGGATCTAAAATACCCTTTGTGGTTATGATGATCTGTTTTGGTTGTTCATCCTTCGGCAAAGATCTGACAAGTGTAGCTACTTCTTCCGCTGACTTCCACTTGGAAACTTTGCTTCTATGAGATTCTCCTTGAAAAATTGAGGCGTGCATGACTTTCAAAAATAACTGGCCAGTACGAGGATTTATCATGAATAAAGCACCATTCAAAACCTTAACTGCTGAATTTCCTTCATAAGTATGGTGAGTGACAACTCTGTAGACATTCTTATCGTCAACAATCAATTTGTTATCGTTATTAAACAATTCAGCGTAATTGGAAGAGCTTAAAAATGCTTCCTGTGGTTGGGCTTGAAAAAGTTGTAACCCCTTTCTTATTCTTTCTCTCAAAACATAAATTGCAGGATTTGCTTTCATAATTGTTTTCATTGCTTTTTGAACAAGTTCTTTCAATCCAGGAAACCAGTTACCATAAGCATCATACATGTTGTATGACAAGTCAACTGCAATCAATAACCCTGTAGATGAAGGATACACACTTGAGCTATCAGATGTATAATCCAAATATTTAGCTCTCGCATAACGAGAAATGTCGTGTGAATCGTAATCACCATATCTCAATTGAACATCAATCCAAAATTTATCACTGCTAATAACAGCACCTTCATTATCCTTCTCAAATAGAAGCGATGGTCTGGTGCATTTCCATTGAGTAACTCCAGATAACAAAATATCAGCAGTTGATGAATTCATTTTATAAGATTTTCTAGGGTGAATTGGGAGTTTCGTAACAGAATCTAACATCAGTTCCTCAATATGACTATCCAACACCTGACAAAGATCCACAACTAAACTTTCGTGAATTTTTTGCCATAAATGAGCTCTAAAAATCTGGATCAATGATATTTTCAGTGTAGGAATTTTACCATGTAAGAAGATACCAGTTAAGTCAAGTTGAACTAAGAAACCAACATAAACATTTGCCCTGTTAATGGTAGGAGACCACCACAGCGTGAATCTTCTGTTAGGAATTTGTGATAGACCTGATCTCTGAGCATTAGTTAACTTTTTAAACTTTAACGTATCCTCAAATCCAGATGCCTTTTCCCAAAACAAACCTTCCCACGATTCAAAGCCAGTACCTTTGAACAAAGTATGCTCTAAAATTGTTTCAATACCACCTAGTGCTTGAATAACGTCGGTTCTGTAAGCATTCAAATTCCATAATCTACCATCGTGCTTTTCTGAATGCCACCAATATGGGTTATTCATCATACGCGTATAAGTCTTAAATTCTTTTCTTACACGATATCCCTTATCGACAGCTAACGTTTGTCTATCCTTTTGAAACAATGTGTTAATACGGGGTAAACCTCTATCCCAACAATCTTCTAGATCCTCAAATGTCAATCTTTTCTTTAGCTGTTCCGCTTCACTTCTCTTTGTAGAAAATTCAGACCAAACACGTTGAGAGTCCAAAAATTCGTTTTCCCAAGTAGTGATATAACGATAGATCGTTGGTATTAATCTTTCATCATCATGGGTCATACCAGCACGAAAATGAGTAATTCCAGTATCAGTTTGTTTAGACCATCTTAGGTCAGAAGATGGAATCAAAATATGAGATGCACTCAACATTCCAAGTCCACCTAACTCTTTGGGGGTGTAAAAAACAGCCGGTGGAAAACGCGTTGGCATCTTAGAGTTCAAGCCAAGTTTAACTTTATTTTGAACTCGAGTTTCTGCCTTCACTAACGCGTCGAGCAATGGTTCGGTTGCAACAATAGCTTCTCTGTAATAAGCAAACAAAGCCAATACAGTTGCATTCCATTTGGCAGCAATCTTCGTAAACGGGCTTGAACCGGCACTCATCAAAAGACGTCTGATTAAGTTCTTGAATTTTTCAACATCTTCTTCTGTCACCTGAAGAAACGCCTTAGCGGTAATTTCCTTGGTATTTTGATCAATCAAATCCCAAATACCTTCTTTAGATGGTTTACTTTCGTTAGTTCGACAGTTTGGTAAAATTCTAATTTCAAATCCACACATTGTGAACAATAAATTCGGATTGTCCACAGAATAAACGGATGCCAAGCTATTCTCCCATCTGAAATCAATGATTGATCTAGGAAGTCTTCGGGATATTTCCCAAAAACATGCACGTCCTAGATGAACATCATGTCGAGTCAATTTCATTCGTGAATCTCGTGGCCAACATCTTCTATTGTTATAACCAACAATTTGCTCAAAATTTGGATCGGGATTTTCAGAAAGATAATCTTCAATAAGATCATCTGAGTCTTCCTTATCAAATCTGAAAAAGATAGTAATTTTGTCAATGTATCTCATGTAGAGTCTTATAGGGTGAGAAGTTTGCTTTTCGATGCTTTCAAATTCCATAAACTCATTCGGGTTCTCAGGTGGCCCAGCCAAATCTGAAGCTCTGTCAACACCTAAAATCATCAAATCCGTTGCTAATGCATAAAATTGATATATAAACGAAGCAAATTGTAAACCTTTGATTAAGCCAAATTGATTGATATAACTCATGTCTTTATAATTCAAACTCACGTTATTTTTGGAAGTAATATAATCAGCTATATTGGGATCCACTACCAACCTCAGCAATTGGTTAAGTAAAGTGAAATCTATTTTCTCTGCCAATTTATCTAAGGTTGTCTGTAGAATAACATTATTTTGGCCTTCCGAAACATTCCAGACGTCATCCAAATTATTCAAGCCCTGGCACCACTTATATGTCAGCAAAGGAGGGATTTCTGTATCGCTAGGTTTAACCCAATTTGGAAACAAACCTCTTTTATTAGCTTCGTACCAGAGATATTGATCAAGATACGCATCTACAACCTTTTCAAGCGGATCAATATTGTAAACTGGAGTGATATTACTGTAATTATCCATCATCTCAAGCTTTACCTCCTTAAAGTTTCTTTGCGTTAAAATTGTTCTTTTGATGTTAGCGAGAAACTCGTGTGGATTATCATAAGCTTGTTCAATAATAGATAGTTCTTGTTTCTCTTGGTCATTCAAGAGACCATTGCCTTTATAAGCTTCTTTCAAATTTTCAAGTGCAAGAATCAAAATTTTACTATCATGTTTGTAGTTGATAGGTGGGAAAGGAATGGGAACAAAGTTTCTACTTTCTAGCCAATTGACCATATTCATATAAATTTCAACACCTTCATCTGGAGACACAAAAGAACCTTCCTTTTGATATTCAAGTTGGCGATCTTGTTCATTTTTGATCCAAAGCCGTGTCAATCTACCCAAATTCTTTTTCGCCACTGCTTTCTCGATGTAGGCACCCTTTTGCATTCTTTCTCTGTTATAATGTGCAACGGAAATCCACCCATCTGCTTTTGCTTTGATATAGCGTTCAATAATCTTGACAATTGGTTCCGGTAAGCCTGGTACATTCCATGGAATATTTGCTTTCCAACATCTCCAAGCCTCGCTCAAATGTTGTAAGATGGTTTTAGACTTATTCTGTTTCATTCCCTCTGGGATCATATCAAGTATGTCTTTCAAAACCGCAGCTCTTAGCTCCAAATCATAATATGAATCGACTCTTTGTTTTGTGATTGTTTTAGTAACTTCCTTTGATTGTCTTCCCTCGAATTGACGTGATAGAAGGTTACCTAACCATCTTTCTAAAATAGGAATTATACCTCTCATAAAAGAAAGCCAAACTCTCCATGCCGGTTGCCAAAAACCGCATCCCGGACCTTTCCCAATTATTTTATTGAATCTACTGTAAACTACATGTTTTAAATCTTTGATTGCCCTAATTTGATGCATCACTTTATATTTATATCGGTAGATACCGGTAAGTTGACCCATATGATTCATGGCATAATAGATACCATCCGCTAGTTGATAGGAGTCTATATTTCCCATTCTAAACTGAATGTGTGCATCAACCAACATTTTAATCATTCTCAGGATTTCACGAATTAAATGGAATGCATGACCAAATCTTGATTTCTTACGTTCCTTTGTCGATAATGTTTTAGTAGGCTTCAAATTGAAATTATAATCAAGATGCAAATATGTTAATCCTCTCTTATGAATTAGTAAGTTTAGCATATTGTGCCCCTGCTTACATACTTGTATTCCAGCTTCTACCCAATCCAAAGTTGTCTCTTCAAAAAATTTAGTCTTCTTTAATGCTTTCAAGAGCTTAGGAGTAGACGCATTAGATGGTGATTTTTCCTTTTTCAGCTCATTCAAAACATGATTTTTTAATAATCTCTGATGAGAAATCTTAACCTTCACTCGTTCATCAGACGGTGGGTGTTGCAAATACCAACTTTTTACTAGTGCAACATCTTCAGATCTAACTGTATGTCCAGATCTTTTGTTGAAAGGGTATGACGACCAATAAAGATTAAAGGCTTGAGATGCTTCAAAAGATGTGTCGAGTTTGTTGGCCTCCAATATTGGGGCAAAGGTTTCTGGTAGATCAAAAGAGATATCATCAATTTCTCCAAAATCATTCAACATTAATCCTGTTTGTTCATCAAAGTCGGTAAGTTCATAGATATTAGTAGTACATTGTTTTGGTCTTATTTGGTTGTGATCTGAATTAAAATGAAATAATGGCAACTCGGGATCAATTGATTTGGTATATAGAATAGGTGGGGAATGATAGATTGGAAGGGCAATTGATCGAGTCAACGAATTGTAGAGATATGGAAAGGCAACTTTGTATTCTGATCGAATCGGATTCCTAAAAATAATTCTATCTAAAGCATTAAACTCATTGAAGTCGTCATCAAGTTCAGTATCTCGATAAAGGGGTTCAAACTTAGGACCACCAGGAAGAGCTATATTCAATGCTTTTGCAGTAAATAGAGATTGTTTATCAAACAGATAGTAATAGTTGGGATCGATTTGTTCATCGTTAACCAATGGTGTTGATAATCTGTGGAGATTTGAAAGCATATCAACTTTCAAGTTCCATCTTCTATATGATTCACCATTAACAAATTCGGGTTCATCTATCAATGGTTTGTCCTCATAAAGCCAATCTATTACAGCCTCGTCATCTTCGGGATCCAACTCCAATTGAATGGCTTTCAATGAATCTAACTGTGGTATATCTTTTGAAAAATTCACAAAAGGTTCTTCATCATCAAAGGGTGGAAAGTTCATTCTTCTAAAGTTTTTACGGTCCCTTTTCTCTCTTCTCATTTGAATCCATGCCGTTGACCATTGAGCCTTATAAACAGGTTCAATCACTCTTGGTATTTCATTGACAAAAGTAATTGCCCCTCCAGTATGATATAAAACCTTAACATCTTTCTCTACTTCCCACGGTTGAGGTATGTTTTCAAGTAGCTTTAGCAATGCATGTGGCATATACTTCAATGCACCGAGCATTGCACGTTTCTCCTTATTGAAGGATTTCGTTGAAAGATCCCCTTGAGTATTCATTATCTTTCTTACATGTTCTGGTGGCATTTCAGATTTTACTTCATGAACAAATGTGCCTTTCTGAACCTTTTTCTCTGAAAATCGTTCCTTCTGCAACTTTTTCCATCTTTGAGCTCTCGATTTCAGTAACTCTAAGTTGTCATCTTTTCGTGCATAAGTATCATTCTGAGCTTTAGTGTGGGTAAAAGAAGGTGGAGGCGGTGGTGGTGGGGGCTGTAATGTTGAGTTTTCTATATTGTTCGATACTCTTATTGTAGCTGGAGGCGGAGGTGGTGGTGGTAATTTGATCTTCTTTCGAGATGGTTCAGAATCAGATTGTTTTGTATGGAGAGCTGGTGGAGGAGGTGGTGGTGGTGGCGCTGTCCTCTTTGGAGGTCTTGGTGGTTTAGGTGGCATCCTTGAAATATTTGATCTTCAAGTAGAAAGTATCTTGCAGGAAGAATATAAGTTGCTTCGAAAGAAGAGAGAGACAAGCTCTAGCTTGTCAGTTTTACATGGATCTGCACAATGTTTTTTTTAATTTTTTATTTTTTTGTGTGTATCTGTCGGAACATGAAAGCTCGAACCCAATTTTTTCAGAAAAATATTTAGTCAGTTCCATTTCAAATATGTTACACTGCATTGGTCACGAATTAAACAATGGTTAACCATTTTAGGAAATGTGATGAAAAATTGGTATATGTCTCTTCCGTCTTTGGTACTAAATGGGTACAGTTAGAATATAATATCTTCCCAAAACAGATAAGTCTGTGCAGTTGAATGAGATCATCATATTATAGATCATGCAAGCAAACCTGCAATATGCAAGTAGCTTATGCAGACAATATTAATACTTGCTCATGCATGAAAAATGTCATAACAACAGAATACGAGATTGTCGGACGAAGTGCAAGTCTTCTTGTGATCAAATGTCTATAAAAGAAGACGATTCCCTCCTTCTTCAAGATTAGTTGAACATTTTCATATTACTATATTTTCTTTTATTTAGTTATTTTATTTATCTTCTTTATATATCTTTTTACACAACAAAATCATCTCTTATTAGCTACAGGAGAAATAAAGCTCTGTTGGCCTATTCATTGTTACTTGTGAAGAGAAAAGATATTATTACCAAACTTATTATCATTCTGCTTATTCAAAGCACAGTTTACGGAATTGTACTGAATTACTTTTTAAAGAATTGAACCAAAAGGTATGTATCAACTTATAATGATAGGATATAAATAATTTCATCATGGGAAATACTTTATTGGATAATACTAGGGTCGATGATACATACGTACCAAATCAATTTCAATATCAGAACCGCAGACCCGAAACTAACTTTCTACTGACCATTAGTGCGACCGAAAGTTATGTTATATGCGCTAAATTCTGACAGTATCGACTGGAATTCATCCATGCATATACAAAACCACTAATAGCACTATTTACTCTGCAAATCTTACTAAACTTTATACAAACTGCCATTAGTTACAGAAATCCTTTTTTACTACTAGAATTTATATTAAAGTTCATCCTAGCTTCTCTAGCAATTGTGCGAGCTTCCTCGATTTCTTGGGATGTCCCATGTGTAAGCTCTATTGCATAATTGTAAGCAAGATGCCAATTTTTATTTGCTTTTTCATGTTTGGCAAGCCATAATCGTGCCTTTATAGTTTCATCACTTACATCACCTGAATCTATCTCTTCTTGTAAACACAATTTCATATACTCCTTGGCATTCTTAAAATCCTTTATACGATCGTACAATGTTCCCAATTTGTATAAGATAGTTATGTCCGAATCAGAAACAGATAATGCCTTTTTGTAGGCTTTGACTGAGTCGTCAAAGTTATCTAACTTTTCGCAACAATTCCCAATAGCTTGCCACATCCTTTTATCAAGTGGCTTAAGAGCGCATGCCCTTTGATAGTAATAGAGAGAATAAAGATGCATGTCTAAAACCTCATATGCTTGTCCTAAACCATACCAGGCTCTAAAATCTTTACTGTTTGTATCAACTGCTCTTCTGTAGCTCTCAATAGCAGCATTTGAATTTTTTAGCTCAACAAATTCATGACCCATTAAAGTCCAAGCACTTAAACAATCCTGGCTTAATGAAAGTGCTCTTTTATAATACATGATTGCCTTTTTATGATCGAATTTGATAGAATAGTAGTTCGCAATAATACAGCACGTTTCTGGCCTCAATGGATCTACTTCAGAAGCATAATGAGCTAAATGTGAAAGCTTAGATTTATTTTCCATGACGTATAAAATATTTGAATAAATGTCCATTTCATCTAATCGCATTGGATCCGTTTTCAAAATGTCATCGAATATTTCTTCTGCTGTATTATAGTCAAGTTCATTATAAGAAAGAAGTGCTTTCTGAGTTTTTAAGAAGCTGAAATTTGGGAAAACTGTTGAAAGCTCATCAAGATCTTGTCTAATTTCTTCTGAAAATTGGAAAAACTCATGATATACTGTAAGCTTGAAAAATGAAAACATAAGATAGTATTCCTTTTTGTCCGTGAAGTTAATATTTTTTTGCAAGCGATTAATCATTCTTGTAGCTTCACTAAATGTTGACAAGCTAGATATCATCTCCTTCCAACAGCTCCAATTCACAGGGTATAAGGAAACAGACTGGTAGAATACTTCTTGTGCATGTGCCAATTTTTTTGTTTTAAGATAAATTATTCCTTGAAGGTATAAAAGGAATGGATCAGTAAGATGAACAATCTTTTTACGCTTTTTAAACTCTTCTAATTCCTTCACAATGACTGGTAAATATGGGTTTTGAACATTTGTATCATTTTGGCCCAACAAACTGCTACTCTCCTGATTCTTTTTCTTCTCTCCACTCAAATAGAGGGCATAAAGTCTAATAAAAACTGCTTTGTAGCTTATACATTCCTTTAAAACATGGTGGCATCTACCAAACTCTTTGCAACTAAAATAAGTACTGGCAAGACTGATTTTATCTCTTTCAAGAAATTGCTGATAATCTTCACTCTCAGAATTGAAGCTCACATTGTAGTCTGAAGTATTTAAAACATCAATATTACCACTTAAGCTGTTTCCTGTAGTTATATTTGTGTTGTTTCTGTTTGATCCGCTGGCATTAAGTCCAATGAATGAGCTTGATCCAGTATTTATACCAATACTGGTTCCAGGGCCATTTGTTGAGGGTATATTTGTAGTTGGATCAAAAATAGTAGATGATGGCACTGGCGAACTGATTGGATTGAAGTTTTTATGGTTCTGTCGTTTGATTAGTTGATATTCGGCATATTGTTGTTCACTGGTAAATGGTACCATTCCATTTAGCGCCTCACTTGACCATCTTGCAGAAGTATATAGATGTCGCTCAGAAAGTAACCTACTACTATCCAATAAGATTTGTCTCAAATTAACCTGAAAGTCAAAGTCCATATGCGTTGATGATAGATAATGTCTTGTCTCACTGTAAACGTATCAATCTAGCTTAAAATATAGGAGGAGCCTTCAAAAGATCAACAAAACAAACACAAAGTCGAGAATAAGGTTAAGTCGAGATTTCCAAAATTAGTAGAAGTTATAGTTGTATTTGAACTAGAATAGAATTAAATCGATACAAGAGTCTGCATGTCACATATATAAAACGTTTCTTATAGATTAAAGTTCTAGAGATTGGTCTTTTCAGTTTTTGTTCCAATCCTTTGATATTTACTATACAATATATATTTATACGTCTCTAAATATTCTCGGTAGCTATTTCTGAAGCATTGGAGAAAACCTTCTCTATAACAGGTTCTTTAGGGTTGATATTTGATTCTCTATCTGTTTTTTCGTTGGTTTCAATAGATGGTTCATCACCAGCGATAGAAGAAGTAGTTGTTCCAGATTTATGACTTCTTGCCCTTCTACGTCTCTTCTTCTCTCCTTCACTTTTAGATTCATCAAGTTGCTCGGAGTTCTGGTTTGGTTGTTGAGGTTTCTTTTGCTTCTTCTTCATAGCTAATGGATTCACACCTTTTACTTTCTTCTTCTTATGTTTTGGTTGATCATCCGTAGCATCTTCTTCGGAAGATTCTGTTTTCCTCTTACCTGCATCTATGCTATTCAAACCTTGTGTGAGTTTCATTCTTTCAACTGCATCAACAACTCTCCTGGTCACCTTACTGAGTGGCTCCATAATCAAAACACTACGATGGAGGAACACAAGTGGGACACCAGCAATATTTCTTAAACTGGTTCTCAAGTTTTCGTCTTGAGTTGCTATGAGATACCTAAACTTATTTTCTCCTTCAATATTAGTTATACTCTTTATGCATTCAAAAGATGAAAGTGTATCCTTGTGTCCGCATCTTCTCTTTTCCATCCTTTTTGCTAAATCTATGGCTTCTTGATTTTTCGAATCATACAAATGTTGAATACAACATTGGGTAACAAAAAATTTAGTTTCTGTTTGTACTATACTGTTAATACCTTTTATTAGATCATAGCTGGCATTTGTTGCTTCCAAAATAAGGTTATCATCCACCACACATTGAATAGGTGGTTTGAATTTGAAAGTGGTTTTCAGTATTTGCAGTTGTTTACGGTATTGTTTTGCTCTTTTTTGTCTCATTTTTTCAAAGTTGATATAGTTAAACCGATTGTATTTACAAGCTTTACTGATTGAAATGATAAAGATTTTCTAGAATTTTTCAGAATTTTTAGGCCTTGATTTTTTTTTTTTTTTTGATCTTTATTGCACGGGGAAATGAAATTATTTCAGGCTCGGCAGAGAGATCTGGCACTTCCCTTTCTTCTTCTCGTTTCTCCTGTCCTGCCATTGATCAACAACATGAACCTCAAGGACATCCAGCAGCAGATAACTTTACCAAACATTTGGTATGGAACCCAATTGGCAGCTCTCTTTTTTTCGTTCCTTTCGTTTACTACAAATATCAGAATAGTTTATCTTTTGGCATATATTAGTATTGCCATTTCATTTATCATCTCACTTTATCAATCTCTGACGGCCAACCAAAAGACAACTGTACCAAATAATACCGAAGAATCGACTCAGCAGAAAGCGGTTCCTTCTGAAAATTCGAAACAAAGAATAATTGACTTTGTGAATAGCCTCACGCCTTTAGTCAAGCCAGCTCAGTCCCATGCTACTACTCCTTACATTCTGTTATCATTAGCCTACATTTTCATACTTCCAAGAAGTACATTCACACTTGTACCATACACCATTTTTGCATTTTTCCATGTATTGAACTATACTAGAACATTTGTGCTTCCACGTCTTGGTTTGAATGCCAATATTCAATCCAAGGCTAATATTATTATGGAGTATATCAATGCAAGTTTCCATACACCTGCATTTAAGGCAGCTGTGTGGTCTCAGTTATTTACTTTTGTGACTACAGTTTTAAGTACTCTGTTCAATTTACCACTGAACATTGTAGGGTATGGTGATGGTCATACTCTCCTGAACGTTACGTCCGTTTTTATATGGTTTTCATTCATTAGTGCTGTTTTAAAGGATAACATACTAATGAGAGCAGCTATTAACGAAATTGTTGTTATTATAGATGATATTACATTAGATCCTAGAATTCCTACGCAAGTGAGGGATGCGTGGTTAAAAGCTAAACATATAATCACATACAAAAGCCTTGACGGAACAAAATAAAATACTCAAACTGGAGTTGTTTTTTTGGATAGCATTAAGTAGTCCAAAAATTCATGGTATGTGACTAGTCTATGATTCTTGGCAAGTTCAAGGTATTCTGAAGTGAACATCCATTCACTTTCTTCATAACTGTATAGTTTATATAAGTCTGCTCCTTTAAGGAGCTTTTTGTACTTCAATATTTTACAGTCTTTTGAATATGTTTTCAAATCATTTTTAGATCCTTTTTGATAATGTTTCAACAATGAGTGATGATTATAAGGTGAAACAATTTCTGAAGAATCTTGATCGTAAGTAACCAAGGTATCACAAGATGTGTTCAAAAACCTACATTTGTCTTTTTCCTTACCAAATTGGGATAGAAAGTATCCGTAATTATTTACAGAGAATCGCCACAAGAATCTTGGCTGTTTCAAGTACAATTCGATATCAGAAGATGTTACAAAAAAGTTCCAAGGCATTACTCTACTATATGAAAAATGTAGCTTTTTATATTTCCATCGAGGTTCGATTCTCATTCTGATAACACACCATTGAAAGAGTAAGTATCCTTGTATTTGCAAAATACTTTTGACTTCTTGACGAAGCTCATCTTTGTTGTAAGATAAGAAAAGGGGATCTTCAAATTTAGCTATTCTGAATAGCTTCGTATTAAACATGTCTTTACAATTCGAATCCGGGTCGAGATGGTAGGTCTGTAACGGTTTTGTAACGTCATCACAGATAGGGATAAGGTACATTGTTGGATGTTGCTAAATTAGTTTGAAGAGAAAGTACAGGGCATGATAAATCTGAGGAATTTTCATCAAAACTTGTTCGGCAAACCAAACTTACTCTACTCTCTTTGGAAAAAAAAAGGATTTGTATTAAACTAAACTATATTATACAATTGTGAGAATAATGATTAAACTCTGAAAAAGGGAGTAAAATGATGTACATGTTCAAGCTTGACCAATGTATAACACACTGTTTCCACGAATAAAGACTTCTTCATATTTTGTAACTGATTCACCGTCAACTATTTCTTCGGCATTTTCAAGCACAACATTCATATATCCATCAATAGAGGAGAGAATACCTGTATAAACGAAGTCATTGAAAAGCTTGATATTGACCTGTTTGTTGGTAATCGAAGACAAAAATGTAGTGGTAATATCTGGTGAAGGTGTTTGCTCTTGTTCTGATGCAAGCTTTTCTGACATGTTTAAATTATTATTTAATTGGTGGATTAAGGGGTATTATTATGGTTTGCTTGATAGTGGTCTAAACGAATTCCCATTGACATGAATTCGACATCGATGGGGGGTGATTTTCGCATTTCTAGGACAATTTTCCAGGCTACATTGTGTAGTTCAACGTATAGCATCCAAGGTTTTCTGTAACGAGAGCAATATCAGCAAGATACAAGAATGTCTAAAGCTACTACAAAGGCTGTGAAGTATGCCAAACCTTCTTCCAAACTTTTGAATAGTAGATTGAAACAAGAACAAGATATTAAGGCAGAGAGAAATAAACTTGCATTGGCTTCTGTTAAAGATATTTTCTCTATACTAAACCCAAATGCCGGAAGTGATGAAGATTTTGATCTTACCGATTTTGATTGCAAAAGGTACTTTGCTAATCCTAGAGAGTTTCAAAAATTACCATTTTTCAAGCAGCAGCATGTTATTGATGAAATGAATGAAAAATTGAAAAAAAACTGGAAGTCTTTAGACAAAGACATTAAAAGGTTTTCCGTGTGGTGGGCATATGGTAGTACGGGCCCTAGAGAAGGTTTTATTGAACTGCATGATTATCAAAGTCCTTATGGTATTGATGCTACAAGTAATGATATGAAGGAAACGAATGAAAAGAATGACGTACATGAAGGAAAAGTTGTCAAGACAGAGCTTGATGATTTGATCAATACGATATCGAAGCAGACGGTTAAACAATCTTCTGAAACATCAAAAAATGCACTTCAAATGAATAATAATACACTTGATACTGTATCTTTGAATACTAGACCAGAAGTTCCACCTGATCTTCCATTCAAGCTCCCTTCAATTTTAAAGACAGTAAAACCAGGAAAGGACACGGTTGTAAAGAAACTTCCAACTCTCGATCCGCGTAGTTTTGGATTGAAGAGATTACAACAATATAGACAAGACCGGATGATGAATCCAATCAATAAGATAGTGATTGTGCTTACTATTTTCTTGACTGTTTTATGTTTCAAGAAAGATCGTCGTGTCAATGTTACCGGTGTCGTTCCTGAATATCCTTGGGAAGTGATAGAACGGGAAGAAAGGGAAGAAGCAGAGCGCCTACAGAGAGAAAAAGATTCAGAAGAGGAACAAAAGCGTTTGGCTATTGAAGAGGAACAAAAGAGAGTAAACAAAGGTGGTAGAAAGTGGTATTACTTATGGTTGAAGTAACTTATAGTCCTGTAATTGGTCACGAAAAAAGATCAGATAAAATCTATACAACTATGAAATACATAATTTTATTATTTATGAAAAATGAAAAACGAAAGATGAAAAAGAGTATGCAGATAGATCCTTGACGGGGTAGATAGGGGGATTCAGTGGTATCAAAGGCGGCTAATTGTTTTCATTTACATCGTTATCGTCTTCTTCCTCATCGACGTCGTCATCGTCTTCATCTTCTTCTTCTTCATCATCGTCGTCGTCGTCGTCTTCACCAATGTCATCCATATCTTCCGTCCAACTTTTCTCTACTGTTTGTTTGACCCTCTTAATATATTGACTTCTGTGATCTTTATACAGAGTAGCTGCCTCTGAATTTGCAGGAGAATTGATATTTGGATCATTGAGTAAAGACTGTATACTGGTCAAGATTGATGCAACGTCGTACGTTGGAGACCACCTGTTTTGTAGGATATCTAGACATAAATCGCCGTTGGCGTACACGTTAGGATGAAACATTTCACTGGTGAACTTTACAAGTGGCGGTTTGTTCGGGTACTGTTCATCAAAAGTAAGACACAGTCTAAATGTACCGTCCTCGAAGGGGGTATCTTCAGGACCAATGATGATTGCATTCCATATCATGACATTGTCAGCAAGTGGAGACGCCGATATCCCTCCAGAAGCGGAAGCGGTGTCTTGTTGGATTCGTTTGAAATCCCGCATCAAGCGGCGGCGTGCTGGAGTAGACATGTTTTTCTCTTGTTCTGGTAAATGGACAGCAGATTTCGTTAGAGGTTCAAACGGAAGTCTTGTCCAGTTTGATCCTTCTTCTCCTTATGCATCTTGCTATTTAATTAGCGTGTGATAGATATTTTGCCACACCAGCCACGAATTTCAGTCGGAAAAAGTCTTCCCCAGCCACATGTGGGCTGAGCCTCCATTTTGGGGGGGAAATTTTCTCAAATTGGAATTTCTCAAATTGCTTCTCGAATCTTCCAACGTTCAATTCGTCGTGGACACGATTTGGTGAACAATTCAGTTGGGCGTTTAAATACCAGCCAGTTGGCCTTAACTGGAGTTTCCTCTTCTGCGGTTGTGATGTTGCTTCCAATTCCTTGTTCCTTTAATGTATTTCTCTTTCTTCCTTTCTTTCCTGTTTAACGATAAACAATTACAAATATGTCTAAAGCTGTTGGTATTGATTTAGGTACTACCTATTCTTGTGTTGCACATTTCGCTAATGATAGAGTTGATATCATTGCAAATGATCAAGGTAACAGAACTACTCCTTCTTATGTTGCTTTCACCGATACTGAAAGATTGATTGGAGATGCTGCTAAGAATCAAGCTGCTATGAACCCACATAACACCGTTTTCGATGCAAAGAGATTGATTGGTAGAAAATTCGAAGATCCAGAAGTTCAAAATGATATGAAACATTTCCCATTCAAGGTTATCGATGATGCTGGTAAACCAAAGATTCAAGTTGAATACAAGGGTGAATCAAAGGTTTTCACACCTGAAGAAATTTCTTCAATGATTTTATCTAAAATGAAAGAAATTGCAGAAGCTTACTTAGGTACTAAAGTTAATGATGCTGTTGTTACTGTTCCAGCTTATTTCAACGATTCTCAAAGACAAGCTACTAAGGATGCAGGTGCAATTGCTGGTTTAAACGTTTTAAGAATCATTAACGAACCAACTGCTGCTGCAATTGCTTATGGTTTAGATAAGAAACAAGAAAGTGAAAAGAATGTTTTAATTTTCGATTTAGGTGGAGGTACTTTTGATGTTTCCCTTTTATCTATTGAAGAAGGTATCTTTGAAGTTAAGGCTACTGCTGGTGATACTCACTTAGGTGGTGAAGATTTTGATAACAGATTAGTTACTTTCTTTGCTAATGATTTCAAGAGAAAGCACAAGAAGGATTTAACTTCTAATCCTAGAGCAATGAGAAGATTAAGAACTGCTTGTGAAAGAGCAAAGAGAACTTTATCATCTTCTGCACAAACTTCCATCGAAATTGATTCTTTATTCGAAGGTATTGATTATTACACTTCAATTACTAGAGCTAGATTTGAAGAATTATGTCAAGATTTATTCAGATCTACTTTAGATCCAGTTGAAAAAGTCTTAAAGGATGCTAAGATTGATAAGAACTCTGTTGATGAAATCGTTCTTGTTGGTGGTTCTACTAGAATTCCAAAAGTTCAAAAATTAGTTTCTGATTACTTCAATGGTAAAGAACCAAATAAGTCTATTAATCCAGATGAAGCTGTTGCTTACGGTGCTGCTGTTCAAGCTGCAATTTTAACAGGTGATCAATCTTCAAAGACTCAAGATTTATTATTATTAGATGTTACTCCATTATCCTTAGGTATTGAAACTGCTGGTGGTGTCATGACTAAGTTGATTCCAAGAAACTCTACCATTCCATGTAAGAAGTCTGAAACTTTCTCTACTTATGCTGATAATCAACCAGGTGTTTTAATTCAAGTATTTGAAGGTGAAAGAGCAAGAACAAAGGATAACAACTTATTAGGTAAATTCGAATTATCTGGTATCCCACCAGCTCCAAGGGGTGTCCCACAAATTGAAGTCACTTTTGATATTGATGCTAATGGTATCTTAAACGTTTCTGCTCTTGAAAAGGGTACTGGTAAGACTCAAAAGATTACTATTACCAACGATAAGGGTAGATTATCTCAAGAAGATATTGAAAGAATGGTTGCTGAAGCTGAAAAGTTCAAGGATGAAGATGAAAAGGAAGCTTCAAGAATTGCTGCAAAGAACCAACTTGAATCTTATGCTTATTCTGTAAAGAACACCTCAGGTGAAAAGGCATTTGAAGAAAAGGTTGAAGCTTCTGATAGAGAACAACTTACTAAGGCTTGTGAAGAAACTATTACTTGGTTAGATGAAAACCAAACTGCTACTAAAGAAGAATTTGAAGATAAATACAAGGAGCTTGAACAAATTGTTAACCCAATCATGACTAAATTCTACCAAGCAGGTGGTGCTCCAGCAGGTGCAGAAGGTGCAGCTCCAGGTGGTTTCCCAGGTGCAGGTCCAGCAGCTGAAGAACCAGCAGGCCCAACTGTTGAAGAAGTCGATTAAGTGTGATGTTAACTCTTTTCTATACCATATTTCCAATTTGAAATTAATAATGTATAATTTAGACTCATAGAGTTAGCTCTTTTCTAGTTCATACTGTGATATATATTATTATATTATAATATTATAGATTATTTTTATTAATTTAAATATATATTAACTTTCGTACCTTTTAGTTCAGCTCCTAGATGGATAAAGTCTTTGTTTACCAGCACCCCTGACAAGAAACTTTATCCGGGCATGCTGAAATTTACCTATCTAAGTACAAATAGTCTTGTGCAATTCCTAAACAACATTTTGTCAAAGACTTAATTCTTAGATATATCAAGAAAACAAATTTATAAAGGACATAATTGTAACAGGGTCAAGTACCTGTTCCTAGTACATCAGTACACCTCGGCGATGTCTCGAGGAAACTTCGTCCAGTCGCCCTCTAAATAACATAGTTAGTTTCCTACCTTAGTATACTCTTATATAGTTCTCTTTAAACCAGTCTAATACGATCTCGTTACAATAATTTACTGACATATTAAAATTATAAAAAAAAATTAAAAAATTGAAGAGAAACCAAATAAGTTCATAAAAATTAGGTTAAATGCTCACACTCGGAGTCGAACCGAGGATCGCTACATTACTAGTGTAGCGCCTTACCAACTTGGCCATACGAGCTTTTACACAAAATTTAAACGGTAACTTATTTGTATTGGCCTATATCAGCTTACTAAGCTACATTTGTGAGGCTTAGCTCGCGCTTTTTAATTTTTTGTAAGGAAGTAGACGCAGGTCGTCGTGGAAGGCTTGCCGTCCTAGCTGAGCCTCCTCTATCACGTGCGTGAGGTT
>JBBJZV010000151.1:0-115467 GCA_039700735.1 Pichia pseudocactophila
CGTGTATTTTGCCACTGGATTAAACATTATTCGAAACCCAGAGTTTTTAACGTTATCAGTTGAATCCGTTATGTCGGCTATTTGGTCAACGAATGTTGAAAGATCAATTACCACTTCAAAAGATTGAAAGACGGCTTTTAGATCGTCAAGGTGACGTTTCATTGGACGTCTATCTATCAGACGTTTATTGGGGTTGAGTAGATCCAGATAAGATATGGTAGTGATCCGGTTCTGGTTCATTGTGCCTGGTATGCCGCTCCTGTGTATTTCTGCTAGGGATGGTAACCGGTTGTGTTCTCGAATGGCTGACTGTATTTGATTGGAAATATTTTTATTGCTGTATAGATTCCGGACTAAGGTGTCAGCTGTAGCTTGTGCTATCGTTCGCAACATCTGTGTAAGTGGATGTGCAGTGATGTAGTGCACATTGGAGTCATTTTCAAGAATGAGAGAAATATAATAGGCACGCCGTCCTCGGAGTTGATAGCTTAAATTCAGCAGGCCTAAACCTCCCTTAGAATGTGGGTGGTGCCAAAAGATCCGAGACTTTGGAATTTTATGGGGTAAGAAGTTGCGTATGGTTTCTTTGACATAATTTTCGAAATCGTTCAGCTTTTCGTCTGGAATTGGATCATGTTGGTCGTGAAAATAAATGGTCGAATAGATGTATGTGTTGATTGCAACTGTTCTTTGATACAAATTCAGGTCCATAAATGTGATTTTCCTCAGACGTTGTTTGAGAGTGTTTATGATCTGGTCCCAGTCGGTGCTGATCAGGGGGATCCCTAAGTACTTAGGGTTTCCTGACAGCGGCAACACTTGAACCTCGATGTTTTTGGTTACTGAGAAGTTTTTTAGAAGTTCGACTGATGATTCGTGGGCATAAGCACAGGATTTTTTCCGGTTTAGCTGGAGGTGGGATATCTTGGTAAAATTTGAGGTGATCAGTAGACCCTCTTGTAGATCCTTTATCCCGTCATTAAAAAGAATGATGTCATCGGCAAATGCTAGTGTCTTAATTCTAGTTTGAAGTGTTTGTGGTTGCTGAGAGTGAGGGAAAAAGGGGGACGGTGAGTAATTGATTCCCGCCAGAGTCTTTTGGAGCTTGCGCAATAGGGGTTCCAGTGCTAAATTGAAAATGACAGGTGAGAATGGTAGACCTTGTCTGACCCCACGAGCAAGTTTGATGCGGAAATTTGAAACCATTTTTCCATTTAGGATTTGTGCGTCTGAAACGCTGGACTGCAATATGACTGAGCGGACAAAAGATGTAGGAAATCCTAGGTGTTTTAGTAGGTCAGATAAATATTGATGACTTAAAGTGTCAAAAGCTTTTTTCAAATCAATCATAAATAGATGTGGATGGTTAATGTGAGGTTGTGAGTGTATATTCTGGGCGACAATTTTTGTGGCTTCAATATTGAAGTGAATGTTACGGTCGACCAGAAACGCTTGTTGGTTGAAGCGTATTATACGGTTTGCGATTGGCATCAATCTTTGAGTGATGCTGTAGTTTATCAGCCTGAAGATAGTGTTCGTAAGACTGATTGGTCTAAGGTCATCAATTTTGGGAGCCTGGATGCTGTAGCTTTTCTTAGGTATTAGTTTAATCAAAACTTTTGCAAAGGAGTCTCCCTTCTTGATTTGACATTGAAGCACTGCATTTCCCAGTTGCGTAATATGTTCTTTTGAATGACTCCAGCTTTGTTTCCACTGGCGGTATGTGATCTGGTCCCACCCTGGGGCAGATGGTCCGTCGCTCACGAGTTTGGCAAGATGAGTCTCCATCTCTTTGTCCGTGAAAGCAGCTGTTAGTTCCCTTTGTTCATCCTGGGACAGTCGTTCCTGAAATAAACTCAGAAAGGATTGCGATTCCTCAAAGTGTTGTGGGTGCTGTGGGTGTTGTGAGAACAGTTTTTCATAGAATCGGTTAGATTCATTGATGATCTCATGAGAAAAAGTGGTTTGTTCAACGCTGTTTTTGAAGCGTGAACGTAAAAGTTTAAAGGAATCAATTGTTGTAAAATGTAGATCATCCACTTCATGGTTCGGTATTGTGTTGGATAGATTGAAACCTGGAAAGTATTTTAAAACCTTGTAGAGCAAACGCTTTCTTTGGTGAATGCTGTTGATATAATTATCATAAGCAAGTGAGGGATTGTCTGGCCAAGTTGGTGTCGGGTGGAAGATGTAGTCCATCAACGTTTGTGAGTCCTGCATGCTCTTTGGAATTGACCGTAATTTATGCCTGTATTCGTTTTCCGGTAGTATTGGTGTTGTGAGCGTGGAGAAGTCAGAAAGGGTGATAGTGATGGGATGGTGTGTGGAAAAACGGAGTTTGGGTAGTATACAGTACTTGATGTGGAACTTTTGTGTGATTCTTGATGAAACGTAAAACCGGTCTAGACG
The DNA here is from genome assembly GCA_039700735.1 of Pichia pseudocactophila. Classification (NCBI taxonomy): domain Eukaryota; kingdom Fungi; phylum Ascomycota; class Pichiomycetes; order Pichiales; family Pichiaceae; genus Pichia; species Pichia pseudocactophila. The sequence continues at coordinate 2,410 of JBBJZV010000151.1, forward strand.
GTGGTTAGTGCCGTGAGAGACGTTTGTAAAGTTTTGTTTCCGTTTATTGCATGGGAAGTAAAAGATATCTGTTAGTCCGAAAGTACTCATGCTCTGGTGTAGTCGGTTTTCCAGGGGATTATTACTAGTATCTGTGAGAGTTTTGGTATTCCAGTCGCCCATAAAAATAGTATTATGGTTGAAGGATATGTATTTAGGGATCAAGTTAACGAAATCTTCGAGAAAAGCTGCTTTGTTGATTTTATGAAAGGGGTTTTGGTTGCTGGAGAGGTAAACGGGGAAATAAACTGAGACCAAGGTGAATTCTTGATTTCCTAGGGAGATAGTTATATCATCGATGTAGTGGTGAGAGAACTGGTTTTGTGTGTTAAAAGTATTATGATATCCGTGGTTGAGAACCGTGATGTCAGATTTAACAAAAAAAGCTGTTCTTTGATTTGTAGATAAATGCGCTAGCACATAGTTATGAGTGTATAGAACTTGGTTGATTGATGGTTCGGGAGATTGGGTGTCGTATTCTGTGATAGAGATGGCGTGGTAGTTATTCCTTCTGATTGCAGTTAGAAAGGTAGCAAGAGAGTTTAATTGAAGTTTTTGGATATTGTATGTCATAAGTTTAATTTTGGTCATCTTTATTTTTATTACATTTTTTTTTTTTTATCAGTTTGAGTTTGAGTTGTGTTTTTATAGGATTTTCCTATGTATAACTGTTTTATGGATATCTAGACGTATGAGCTTTGAGGATGACTGGTATAGTCGTCATCCATGTTGTCCTCGGATGAGTAGTTGTAGGTATCATCCATTGCTATGTCATCGCTATAGAACGGTGTTTCTGTGGGTTCAGCAGTAGCTGAATCAGGTGAGCTGTTTTCTCCTTGTGTGCTGTACATGGAAGGGAGTAAGTTTTGGATAGGTTGTTTGCTTGCTTCGTTTATGTGGTATGCATCAGGAGTTGAGGAAAATCTGTGGTTGGATACGGATGGTGTAGGTGGGGGAGTTTTGGTTGCTTCTTGTTCGCTCTGAGAGATTTCATAATGAGAAGCAGGAGAGGGTTGGTTCTCTGCTTGTGACAAAGGAAGGACATTATCATTTGTGGAGACCGTGTCAATCGTCTTTTGTCTCTTTTGCAAAGGAGTGGCTTGGGTTGAGTTTTGAGCCTTTGGGTGAGAAAACTGGAACAGTTTCTTTTGCATCCATCTTGGGAACGCTCTGTTTCTAGTGGCGGATCTAAATCTAACTAAGGCTTCAGCTTGTAGAAGAGAAGGTAGTTCCGTAAAAAGAGATTGCTGTTGTTCTGCTGAGAGTGTAGGACAAAACATTGGTCTGTGGTTGTTGTTACAAGAGTTGCAGTTTGGGCGAAGGGAGCAGGATTTGATGTTGTGGTTCAAGCTCCTGCAGTAGTGACAGTGCTTAATTGGAGAAGAAATAGAGGTTATTATTTCGCATTCCTCCTGTTTTGCATTGATAATGATGTTTTTTCGGGGAGGAAGTACTCCGGTGGAACACTTTAGGACAGCGTATTTGATAAAAGGCTGTTTACCAAAGGTGATTAGAGGTCCTGTTTTTTTTTCCTTTTCTTCTTGGAAAAGAATATCACCGTATGGACCATAGAGTTTGGACGCTGCGTTAGCGAGAGTAAGTGGATCAACGTGTTCTGGTATAGTCATTTTCAGTAATACCAGTTGGTTGTTAGTCAAGAAAGATTGATCGTTGATGCTGATGTTCTCGTTGAATGAGGAGAAGGTCTGGACAATCAATGCTGATAGTTTTGTCAGGTTTGACGAGGAGAGAGATGCACCTTGGTTTACCTTTAGGGTAAGTTGAGATTCATTAAAGTTGATAAGTGAAGCTTCTGATGAAGACTTCAAATTGCCAAGGCGAAATTGGCAGTTTTGGATAAAATCTGGTACTGATTTGAAAAAAGAGTCATTTGCTATGTTTTCACAAATGAGGTTGATAATGTCTTTGAAAGACGAGAAAGAAAGGCGAAAATCGCCAGAAAGTGAGATTGTGTATGATAGATCATATTTGTGGTTTGGATCAACAATGTAGTCTTGTTGTTTAGCAATGAAAGAGAGACATTGTGCTCTTGCTGCGTTATTGGTGTGCTTGTCCCAAGAGTGTGGGCTTAGCCACTCGTTTTCCGCGCTTGAAATTTTTTTTGAATTTTTTTTTTTTTTTTCTTCTGCAGAATTTTCTGCTGGAGACGACAAATTTGCCACCGAAAATGGTGTATTGTCATCGGGTGCTGGAGCAGTTGGAAAGGCCTCAGTAAGCTCAGGGAAGTATGGAGGATCGTCCTCCGGGCTTTTGGATGTTCGTTTTGCTTTTTGGGGGCCTCGTGACATCGGTTTATTCGTTTATTTTATTGCAGCACCTGAGTTTCGCATATGGTCTCCCACTACACTACTCGGTCAGGCTCTTAGCAGCTTAACTACAGTTGATCGGACGGGAAACGGTGCTTTCTGCTAGATATGGCCGCAAATTGAAGAAAAATAAAAAGAAGTTGAAAAAGTCCCAAAAACAAGCATTTTTTTGACTTTTTTTATTACAGATAGACGTCACAAATGTCCTAGCACTTTTAAAAGTAAGCAATGCCCGTGTAGCGTAATGGTTAACGCGTTTGACTTCTAATCAAAAGATTCTGGGTTCGACTCCCAGCATGGGTGCTGGCATTTGCTTAATTTTTTTTGCAAATCCAATTTTCTTATTTAATTGATTCAAAGAAAGCTTCAATTACTTCAACACATAGCGGGTTTAACTTATAAATTAACATAACTTTATAAAAAATTAGTAAATATTCAATTGGTACCAGACCTAATTTTTTCTCTAAGTTGCTCACAACTTTTTGCTAATTGCTTACATTGAAATTGGGCTTCCATTTCTCTTTTACTCAAACTTCCATAATTCGACTGTAGTTTTTCAAGAGCTTCATCTAAATGTTTGATTTCATCTTCTGCATGTTTTTTTGATCTCTCGAGATCGTTATTACGTGCTTCCAAGTCTTTTATGCTTCGTCTTAACACATTTAATTGATGTGATTCATCACGTTTATTACAAGAGCTGACAAATAATTCTTTTTCAAGGTTTTCCGTACGCTCAACCCAATGCTTTTCTTGTGCTTCCATTTCAGCTCTAAGTTTTTTAATTGTTTCATCTAATTTTTCTCTCAATCTAGTGTTCAATTTACCTAGTTGTTTGTTTTCCTCAATAACTCCAGCATATGCATTCTTTGAATTTTCAAGTTTTTCTTCAACATTGTTATATTTGGATCTAAGTTCTTGAATTTCTTTTGTTAAAGTTTTGGTATCTGATTGGTATTTTTCTAACTCGATCTTCAATTGAGCAGCAACAACACCGTGATTTGCATCTTCTCTCACTTTCTCCAAATGATGATCAAAGTCTTCACTTATTTTTTGCAATCTAGCTTCAAGAAGTTGTTTCGATGATATTAAATCATCACGCTCTTTGTTCAGATTTAAGTTTGTAGCCTTGAGCACGCTTACTTGTTGAGATAGATTCTTAGCCTCTGAAATTCGAAATTTAATTTCACTGAGTAAAGCTGAATTTTTAGTCATACATTCATTTAATGATTTACTCAAAACATTCTCCCTTCTCATCAATTCGTTATTGTTGAATTTTGCAGAATTGATTTCTTTTCTTGAAGATTCAAGTTGAGAATTTAAACTCTTCAGCATTTTATTCAATTCAGTTTGTATGTTTGTACTTTTTAGAAGTTCTTGGTTTAATCTTTGATTTTCAGATTCTTGAAATTCATAATTGACTGATTTAACTGTCTTCCTCAACTTTTCACTGTCTTCCAATTTTTCTTTAAGAGATTCAACAGTTTCATTAAGTTGATCCAATTTGAGCTCTTTATCTGTTAATGCATTTTCAAGTTCCCTTAATTTATTTTTCAGCTCTTGACATTCCAATTCACTTCCTTCAAATTGTGAAGACAATCTTGCAATTTTTGCCTTATAATTTTGAATATCATCTTTAAGTTTCACGCATTCTTTAGTTGAAGTTTGAAGTTCAACCTCAGATCTAGAAAGTTTTGTATAATAAAGTTCAGATCTATTCTTGTAAACATCAATATTTGTAGTAAGAGTTTTATTTTTCAGCTGGAGAGACTTTATACTATTTTTCAATTGTATTATTTCTTCTTCTTGTTCAAACCTATTCATATTACCCGAATCAAGACGTTGTAATCTAGTTTTCAGTTCATTTATTTCAGATCTAAGACGCAAATTTTCCTTCTTTGCCTTAGTATGTTCAGGATCAGCAATTATTGAATTTTCAATATTAGTAGTATCATCAAGTGGATTTCTAGTACTATTAATTGCATCCTTTTTAACTTGTAATCTCAATACTTTCAATTGATCTTTTAAAGTTTCAATTTCAATCTGCGACATCTGATATTTACTTTTATATTCTAATGAGTCATTATTCAATATATCTAAAGTAGTCGAATCCATACTATCTCTAGCATATTTACTTTTGTAATTGACAAGATCTTTCTGTAATTGTACATTGTGATCTTGTAAACGTTTATTTGCTTCTTTTTCTAAATTCAACTTTTCTTTTAACTGATCAATTGCTTCATGTTCATCTTCATAAATATTAATATTTTCATCGGACACTTTATTAATTCTAAAATCATTCAAGAAATCAGTTGTAATATTATTTTGCTTTAATTTAGTTTTGAAAATATTATTATAATAACTTTCACGTGCAACTCTAGCTTTTAGTATTTCAATTTGATGCATTAATTCATGAACTTCTGGTTTTATTTCACTACTTATTTTGTTTTGTTCTATTTGATCTAATGTTGCTTGTTCTGGATTATTGCTAAATAATCTCATTTTTAATCTTGAATTACCAATTTCAAGATTCTTTTTATCTTTAATAGCATATTCAGTTTGTAAAGTAGAATGTTTTAATTTTAGTTCAAGATCTGCTGAATTTCTTTTCTCAATTTCTAATTCCTTTTCCAAACCTTCTACTAATAATTTAGTTTCTTCTAATTCTTTCATGAAATGATGACGTCCTTCCTTGAATTCAACTTCATCTTTAACTTTTTGATCAAGTAATGATTTAATTTGAATTAATTCATGTTTCATTTGTTTATATCTTTTTTTCAACTTATCTGCTTGATCAAGTGCAACATGTTTTGCATCAAATTCTTTCTTTATATCTTGAAGTTTCAATAAATCTTTATTTGCAGCATCATATTTCATTTTTAAATCAGCGATAGTTGTTGAATTTTCATCGAACATTTTATTTTTCAATTTCAACTCAGATTTTATAGCAATATTTTCATCTAAAACTTCATTTAATTTAGAATTTAATTCTGTTAATTTGGTATCAAGCTCTGAATCTTTGCTTCTCTTTTCCCTCTTCAAGCTTAAAAGTTCCATATTTTTTTGATCAATATCACTTTTCAATCTTATAATTTCTTGCTTCAAATTATCAACTAATTTATTCTCTGATTCAACTTTACGTTCTAACTTAGATTTTTCAATTTTTAATTCCTCTAATTGATTTTTCAAATCATTAACAAAATTACTATTTTTATCTGACAATTCTTCCAATTGTTTATCTTTTTGATCTATAATTTTAGAATTTTCATTAAATGAATTTTTTATTTCATTAAGTTCCTTCTCTAAGTTAACAATTTTAATTTTGGATGTACCAATTTCAGCTTCTTTAACTTGAATAATTTTCACTTTATCATTAATATCATTTTGAAGTGATTCAAGTTTATTTTCTATCAATTCTTTACCCTTTGATTCACCTTGTACTTTTTCATTAAGTTCTTTTATTTCCTTTTCAAGCTTGTTAATCTTAGAAGTATGTTGAAGTTCAACCATTGATGAATCATCCAATCTAGGTTTTAAAGTAGTTATTAATTTAAACCAAGGATCTGAACTTCTTTCATGATATAATTTGAAATTTTTTACTAAAACTTTTGAAGCTCTTAATCTTTTCATTTTAATATTGATATTTTTCCTTAACAAATTACCTTTAATTATAGAATTTAATTTAGTAATTAAATCTTGAAGTTTTTCATCCTTTTTACGTTGAATTTGAGCTAAAACTCCATTTCTGAAGAATAATTTTGTTAAACCAAGTTTAAAAATTTCAGGATTAAGTTGAAGATTATCAAGAATTGATTCACATATTTGTTTTGTATCTGTATTTTTATTAATTTTTAAAGGGCTTAAAATATTATAAGTTGTAGCAAATTCATTAAAATCAATTCTATTTGGATAACCAGAACGAGCAATTCTAATACCTTCAATGACACCATTACATCTTAATTGATGTAAAACAATTTCATCTTTGAAACAATTAGATTTTTTTTCACTATTTGGTAATATACATCGAACAAAATGAGGATAAGTTTGAGAGAGTTGATCCATTAAAAGGTTTAATTGTTCTTTATGACGTTGAACAACTGTTCTAAATATTCCAGTTTTCTTTCTTGGTGAACCCTTTATTGGAGAATCAGTTATATTTTGTTCTAAAGCATCAATATTGAAAAAATCACTTATAAAAGAATCTTTAGAATTTGAAAGGAGTTCAACCATTGTTGAACTTAAAGGATCTTTATTTTTATTTAACCAACCATCAATAGAATAATCTACTATTCCAGCATAATGTTTAATAATGAAACCATCTCTAAGTTTATTTGGTTTGAAAGATAATTTATTTTTATCAATTTTATTATCTTTAATTTCAAGTTGTTGAAATAATTTATCAATAAATGATTTATCAGTTCCATTAACAATACATTCTTCATTTAATATTGAAAAAATATTTGATTGTCTTTTATTATTATTTATACCTTCAATAAGTTCAATTGTTGGTTTTAATTCATTTCCAAAATCAATATAATTCCAAGATATTCCTTCCTTTAAATATTCACTTTGTTCAAGTTCAAACATATGATGATTGAAAAATTGTTGTAATTTTTCATTTGTATAATTAATACATAATTGTTCAAATGAATTTTTTTCAAAAATTTCGAAACCTGCAATATCTAAAATACCAATAGAATTTTCATCATTTAAATCATTAAAAATATCATTTGAAGAATTAGTTGACATTTTAAAATTTTCATTAATTTTATTAACTAAATACTGGAAAAGTTTCTCATAAAGAGTTTTAGATAAAGCATCAATTGAAAATTTAGCTTGATTTGAATTTCTTTGTTGATTAACAGTTTCATTATTAATTTTAATTTTTGAATTAAGGAAAGAATTTTTAAAATTATTTGAAGAAACTCCTAATAAATTTGAAACATTATTAATAAAAATTTCAGAATTTTCATTTAAAATTGCTTGCTTTGAATCATTTTTTTGATTTTTGAAAGTAATATTACCTAAATTTAAAATAATTGATAAAATTTTAAAAATATTAAATATATCAACTGATGAGAAATTCATAATTTGGAAAGCATTCATTAATTCATCGAATTTTTTAGAATCATTAATTTGATCAATTGAATTAATTAAACCATTATTTAAATAATTAAAATTATTAATTGAAGTATTTGATAAAAATAATTTTTCAAGTAAATCATTAGGAGCACCTTTAATTAATTGATAAAAAACATGATAATTTCTTTCATTAAAATCTTGAAATATAACTCTTGATTTTTCTAAAAGGTACCAATCAATATGAGCACCAATTAATTGATTATTTTTATTATTAATTTTTAATTTAATAAATTTACCAAATCTTGAAGAATTTAAATTTTTAACAGTTGTTGCATTACCAAAACTTTCAAGTATTGGATTTGCTTGAAGAATTTGATTTTCAAGAATTAAAGCATTATCTTTGTTGATTGAATTTGTTGAAACTGATAAAATATATTGAATTATTTTTTTAGTATTTTCAGTTTTACCTGCACCGGATTCACCAGTTACAAGTATACTTTGATCTTTTAAATCATTAATTAAATTTTCGAAAGCAATTTGAGTTGTATTAAAAATATGAGGTGGTAATTTTTGAGTTTTATCATTTAAATTTTGAGAATATTGTTTGATAAAATCCGAATTGTAAATATTAAGAGTTTTATAAGGATTAATTGCAACAAGGAATAAACCAGAATAAGTATAAATTTTATCATTTTGATAACGAATATTTAAATTATTTAAAACTGAAGGTTCATTTAAATAAGTTAAAGAAGCCATATCATCTGTACCATCGAATTGTTTAGGATTTGCCTTTTGAATATCATTTGAATTGATTTCTTTAATATCATTTGAATCAATAACTTTTACTTTAAATTTATCATTATCAATTTTTTCAATTATTTTAGCCTTAGAGAATAATTCAAGAGTTGATGATGTATTATAATTTTTAATCCAAACATCACCTTGATGATTCTCCATTTTATTTAATTATTTGTTGAATATTTGAGAAGTAATATATTGAAGATTGATAAATATCAATTGTTTTCATAAATTAGATCAAAGAATCCAAAGCAAAACAAAACAAATTAGCGGAGTGTTTACATTTATCCATAACAGGCAGCGTCGATGGACGTCGTGCCAGTTTTTTTTCAAAATCATCATTTTTTTTTTCATGCCATACTAACTAGGTATGTTGTAAATCTACAAATTACATTACAGTTACTATACTTTAGAGTATCCAATTTCTATCTTTTTAACTTGTATTAGAGTTTATTTATGAATTTTCTTTATATGTGGGAGTAGTAGTAGTAGTAGTAGTAGTAGTAGGAGGAGGGAACTAAAGTTAGTGAAATGATGAGAAGAATAATTTAGATTTAATTTAAGGGATAATTAAAAACCAGTAAATTTCAAAAAAAATTAGTTTTCGAATAATTCTTCCTTAAGGTCAATACCTAATTCTTCCTTAACTGGTTTTAATTCTTCCAAATAAGCTTGATATTGTTCTTTGTTTTCAACTTTAAATTTTAAACCTTCGAAAACTCTAACAGCTGTTGCATAATCATTGACTCTTCTACAAGCTCTTAAAGCGTGTTCAATAACTGAAGGAGATGGAACTAAATCGTAAGAGAAACAGTTGTTTAAAACTCTTTGAACTTCGAATAAATCGTAAGCTTCATCGAATTCCTTTTCGTATCTAGTAGAGAATTCTTCGAAAGTTTCTTCATGATGATCAGAGTAGTTTCTAATTGCAGCAATGTTGAATGACTTGGTGATTAATTGTTGTCTTGCTGGGAAAGCAGTTGCAGCTCTGATGTTTTGTCTAACGAGGGATTTCAAAGTGTTTGCAAACATTGTTAGCGGTGAAGATTATGAATATAGGGTATGTTGAGAGAGAGAGAGAGAGAGAGAGAGTGAGAGAAAGGGTGAAACCAACAAGAAATGTTGCAACATGCAACTTATGCTGACTTTTCCGAGTTGTCTAGCCACCAAGCTGAGAGACAGACTGTGCATCCCGCTACTCCCTCTCCATCCAATCCAGGCCCCCGAGATTCGTCTCCACGCGGCAGCTCTGGCAAAACTCTCCCCACTGTTCCAGCAAGTCTCAGTCTCAACCCACACGCGCCCACAACGGTGGGGGGAGGGGGTCCGATTTTCCCCCCTTCTCCCACTGGCGTCTCCCACACTCCCACGGCGCGCGCTGTGGTGTGTTTTTTTGCTCTCCCGCGTCTCCTATTGGTCACCGCAGCAAGCGCTCCCCATTCGGTGCACGGATGCAACTCTACACTTGTCATCACTCAGTGTGTGTCCAAAGCCCGGCATTGACAGTTAGCGAATTCGATTTCCAGTTTTTCCCAGTTTTCTCCAGTTTTTTTCAGCCGAGCCGCGCCAGCCGTGGAAAGACACCAGGAAGAAGCCCGTGCACCTTCATCTGCCCGCTTACGTCAGCGACAGCGCTTACGTCAGCGCGCTCGAGAAGCGACGCGAGCTCTGCGCTGAGCCTCTGCAGCGTGTCACGTGCGCGCGCCAAGCCACCAGTTGACTCAATCCCTGTGAGGACTCTTGCGACATGGTCGGCGTCCACCTGGGAACATTCATGTATTTCCTCGACACTGACAGCACCGCTGTGGATAGCGATAAGAATTGGGTAGGTGAATTTCCCCTCAGAGAGATCACCGCTAGTGAGACCGTTCAAATCGTTCTCGATTTGGTAGTATTTCCCAAGCACGCTGCAAAACTCTTCAAGGATACTCGTTGTGTTACTGTTATTGCCACTATTTCCCACTTTTGAAAGTATTGCCATTATACGTACACCGAGTTTGAATAACTCTCCCGTTTTGCCAACTGCCATATCAAGGTACTCCCCCTCCGTTGGACAGATACGATGGTCTCTCCAGTAAATTTCTTTCCCCTGTCCAATATGCAACTTAACCATGCTATCTGTGAAAATTCGACTTAATTCTGCAATTTTCTTTTCATCTTTGCCACCAAGTTTTAACATTTTTTCCATTGCTTTAAAATACATCAAATTACCAGCATTAATGGTGTTAGGTATTCCGTAAATTTCGTGTGCACATTTCAAACCTCTACGTTCATGACTACCATCTTCAATATCATCAATTAGTAAGCTTGAGTTATGTAAAATATCAATCACTTCTTGAACATTTTGTAGTTCATGTTCATTTAATTGGTAAATCTCGTTAAAACAAAGAAGTAACTTATTCCTAAATCCTTTACCTCTACTATTCTCATATAGATAACTGTACGGTTCAACCAAACACGCCACGTCCATTTAAAATATCTCAAAATTTGCTCTCTCAAATCTTCCTTTAGAGAAACAGTTATTTACATTAACAATTCATTTCCAATTAGGGCTCAGCCCGTAAATTTGCTCGTCTTTCGTTGTGATTGATGCCCAATTCGATCTCAGCGCGTGGCTCTTACACAAGATTTTATCTTACTCATCCAATCAAATAGCTTATATTGGTCCTTGTTAAATTGATCATTACCTTTACGTATATTTATTTGTATTACCTGCCTTTTTTAGGCTGTTCCTACTAATGTATACAATTTAACTACTTTAAATAATGTTCATTAATCTCAGTACTCTTTGTACATTGCAATAACTCGCGAGTTCGAACCCTCGCTACGTAAATCTTTGGTTTAATCTAATCCAAGCCTTCTGAGATATAATTCCGCCACGGTGGTCACTTCTTGTCCTACTTCATACATACAAATACACTTGCATTATGGATGGTATTGCACAAGAATGGATACAGACGTTACCACCAGTAACGCGGTTATACGTAATTTCTTCAGCAATAATATCCATCGCTGATTATCTCGGTTATTTTAAAATGACGGATATATTAATGACAAAGAATACAGCTTGGAATTGGGATACACTTTGGCATATACCATTAAATTTACTATATAATGGGCCACTTTCAGTAGATTTTGCAACAAGACTGTATTTTTTTTCAAGGTATTCAGTATGGCTTGAAACTTCAATTAATTCATCAAAAAATTTCCTTTGGATGATTTTAATACTTGTTATTATGATAAACATTTATTCAATCTTTATAACAAATTTAGCCTTAATTGGTCCAACACTTAAAGATATTCTATTATATATATGGACTAAAAAAAATACAGATGTTGAAGTTTTATTTGTTTTCTTTACAGTAAAGGGAGATTGGATACCTTGGATTTCAGTTATTTGTGATATGGCATTTATGGGTTATTTTGATTCAAAAATTATACCTATAAAGTTGGCAGGTATAATAATTGGTCATATCTTTTGGTTTTTAGATACTCAAATCCCAATTTTACATAATTGTAAATCACCATTTACTCCAATTTGGGAAACAAAATTATTTAATAAACATAATGATCAACAACAGGAACAATCATTAGATGAACAGTTGAATATAGAGGATAATCAACTACAACCACTCGATAATAATCAACCACTGGATGATCAACAACCACTGGATGATCAACAGCCACAGGATGATCAACAACCACAGGATGATCAACAACCACTGAATGATCAACACACGCTGCTACTACCACAGGAAACAAATTTTGCAATCGAAGAACTTGACGATCATGAAATATCCGAGTTTATAAATGGAAACGATTACCAAAGAGAAACTTTTGATACCCTACGCAACCGTAATGATACTTAATCTATAAACTTTATACGTCTGTGTAATCTTCCTCCTTTAATCCATCAAATATAGCATCACCTACATCAGTAACTTCTTTCATATCCTTAATTTCTTTACTTTGAACCATCCTATTCAAATCAAATACCTTATCCATGTTCTTTAAATCAATTTTTTCATAATTATTGTCAATCACTGGCACAGAAAGTAATATTTTTGCATCATCTAAACAACTCCTCTCTTCTAAATTTATAATAGAATTAAGTTTCTTTTCATTCTTTAAAAGTATACTATCACCAATAGAATCCGTTTCTGTCATCAACGTATAATACTCCCAAAATTGACTACTTTGATTCTTTTCAACGATTTCGCTTAAAACCTGTTTTAAATAAATATCATCTTCAAGTTTAGGCGCCTTAATGTTCTTATACTTTTGAATCTTTTCATACTTTTCACTCAACTCATTAATTTCTTCTTGCTTCAATTCACCATTGATAAACTGTTGTCGCACAGGATCATAATTTGTCACATTACTAATCTTATACTTATTATTTTTATCCAATATAAGCTTCAACTGATTTTCATCCCTCTTCTTCCTTCGTCGGTTATAATCTTCGTATGTCACAGGTCCTCGTGGTTTAGCAACAGATGACATGTCAATCAGCCTTTGTAATCGTTCAAGTTGTTGTGCCTTATATGCAGGTACCTTTTGCTTTTTCCCCTCATTATCACTTAACAGAGGTGACTCTTCCTTATTACCATCTCGAGGTCCCCTTTTTGTACCAGTTGCTGATTTCTTTGTATTCTTGTAAGATTTAGGTTTCACAATTTTCCTTTGTTTTACTTTCAACTCCTCTGGACGATCTTTTTCAACTTTCTGTGCTGCCCTTTCCGCTTCATCCTTCAGTTTCTGAATTCTTGGACTTCGCCTACTTCGTGTTATCACCATTACCTAAATGTCACACTGGTGTCATATGTGGAAATAGAAATAGTGAAAAAAAAAAATTGAGCCGAGTCCGAAACTTGTGATCAATGCTTCGATCTGAGCTTACTTTTTTTGATGGGTCACATGACTTTGGAGAGGTTAACTAGATCAAGCCCATTTCACATGCATAATATTGATAATAAGCTGTACAATCAATAAACTTATTTTCCATACAAACATACGAAAATGCCAACAAATACAGCAGATAATACAATACATGCAAAGATGAACTCTGCCACACAAGATAAGGAAAATGTTGGAAAGATAACTGTTGACTCAGATATCGATTCAATGTCAAGTTCGGAGTTAGGTTCTACACCAGACTCATTCTTTAAAAGATCTCCACTAATGGAAGGTATAACTTTACTTGATTTATTAGAGCCAGGAAATTTGAATATTGATTTTAGGAAACGTAGAAATGATACATACAAATGGGTTCAATCTTATTATAAGGATAAAAAAAATTCAATGGATAAAAACATCAAGAGATTTAATAACAAAGATGATTTCCTTGAATTGAAAAAGCTACTCCATAGGAAGATTGATAATGCTTACAAAAAAGTAGATGAAACTCAACGTGCATCAACAACAGAGAAAGCTTTTTTCTCATTTACTGTCTATTTTATTTTTTTGTTTGGTTATTTGATCAGTAACTGTCCTCAATATGTTCACATAGTTTACTCTATTATATTTTGTCTGTTGATGCCTATAAGGTTGCTAACATATTACAAAATTGGATATGGGTACTTTTTAGCAGACTTATGCTATTACGTAAACTATCTTTTACTTATTTACATTTGGATTTTACCAGATTCTCAACTATTGTTCATTGCATGCTGCTCCTTCTCTTGGGGAACTCTCTCTTTTGCAGTCATTACGTGGAAGAATAAACTTGTTTTTCATAGTATCGATAAGATAACGTCAACATTTATTCATGTTGTACCCGGTGTTATAATGTACGTCATTACACACCAGCTTTCTCCAGAACTCAAACTCAAAAGATTCAGTGGATCAGTGAAGTTAAAACAATGGGATATTATGTATGGGATATTTAACACTTCGATTCTTTATTTTATTTGGCAATTTGCTTATCATTACTTTATTACAATAAGGAAAGCGGAGAAGATTAAAAAGGGTAAAGTAACATCATTTGAATATCTGAGAAAATCTATGGCTAAGGCGCCTATTGCTAAATTTGTCAATTCACTACCAGAACCATTTCCGGTTATTGCCTTTACACTGATACAGTACGGATATCAACTAATAACAATGTCTCTTTGTCCTTTATTGTACAGATATAAACATTTATGTTCATTTTTTGTTTCGTTTATTTTTCTTTCTGCTACCTACAATGGTGCCACTTACTATGTTGATTTTTACGGTAAAAAATTCCAGAAAGAAGTCGACAACTTGCAGAAAGATATCGCATCATTACAGAATGAAGATGAAGATCGAGATAAGACGCCAGTTAATGTATCGGATCTACTTGAATAGGATTTGTATAATTTTTTTCTTTAGTTAGCTAATTTGGGAGGCTCAGCCTTTTATTGATAAATTTCATTTTCTTGAGATAAATTTATTCAAATTTTTTAAGTGTTGATCAAGAGTTTCTTAGTTATGATTGATGCAGTAGAAAAACATGTTTACAGCAAGATATGAGCCACCATCTAGTACAGAAAAGGCGACCAAGAAAATATCCAATAAATTTGAGGAGAAATTGAAGAGATTGGAGACTTCAAAGGATGAAAGTTTGCTTGGTGAAAAGGATAATGATGCTGAAATGAGAGATAGTTTGCCGACTATGAAAAGGAAACGTGAAACAGATTCAGATAGTGATACAGATTCAGATAGTGATACAGATTCAGATAGTGATACAGACTCAGATAAGGATTCAAGTAATAATAATGAAAGTGAGAGTGGTAGTGAGATAGATACCACCAGTGAAAGCAGTGAAAAGGAAGAAGAAGTTGAAGACGATGACGTTCAGATGCTTGATGCAACAAAAGACGAAGATGACAAACTTCAGGAGAATAGAGTGCATTCATCAATTTTGAATCGATTCAAAAAGGTAATGGAGAAACAAGCTGATTTGGTCGTGGAAGAGGGAAGTGAGGAAGAAGAAGTGGTTGAACGGAAGGATGTTGCACCATTACCGCAATTAAAACTACCCAGAGATAAACAATTATATTCAAAGATACACAAGAACCAAAACTTGGATTGGCTAACAAAACCTGCATATTATGACTCAAGTTTGAGGAAGCCATTTGTAGAGCTAGTTCCAAGAGTGAATCTACTTTTACTACAAAATTTACAAAAAGAGTTTGGAATTGAAGATGCCTTTTCTGTGCAAATCACGCTAATTCAGGAACTACTTAAGGATATCAATCGTGGGAGATACGATCCGACACCACGTGGAGATTATTTGATTAATGCTGCAACTGGTTCAGGTAAAACACTTTCATATCTTATACCAATTGTGCAGTATATACTGGGAGACAAAACGCAAATTCGAATTAGAGACTGCGGTGTTAAGTGTATAATCATAGTCCCAACTAAACCGCTAGTACAGCAGGTTTATTCTGATGTGTTAAAGTTGACTAAGGGGTCAGATTTGAATATCATGGCACTAAAGAGTGGTGGTGATGTAAGTATTGCCGAGGAGAGCAATAAACTTGGATCAAATATGGTGGATATTTTGATTGCTACTCCCGGTCGGCTTGTTGAGCATTTAGAAAATTTAGATTTAAAGAGTTTAAGATTTTTAGTTGTTGATGAAGCTGATCGGTTACTCAATCAGAATTTCCAAGATTGGTGTGACTTATTAATGAATAAGATTGAGTTAATGAATACTACTAAAATGGTGTTTCGTTTAAGATGTATTAAAATAATTTTATCTGCAACATTGACAACAAACAGTGAGAAACTTACACATTTAAGGTTATTCAAGCCGAGGTTAGTTATTGTCAACACATCTGATAGTAATGAACTTTATCAATTGCCTAGAACACTCGGGGAAAAAGTTATTAGGATATCTGAAAAATTATCTTATTTCAAACCGTTGATATTAATCAAATTATTCCAATGGATAGATAAGGAGGGGAATCAATACGATAATTTTGGTATGATTTTTACAAAGAGTAATGAATCCACAATTAAATTGAACAAGTTACTTAATGAGCTTATTAAAAGGTTTAGTCTAGACTTAAGTGTAAGTTGTATCAATTCGACGATGAAAAATCAAGAAAGAGGTAAAATTTTAAAAGAATTTGATACCAATGGAGGGATTTTAATTTGTACAGATTTATTAAGCAGGGGTATTAATTTAACATCGATTAAATTTGTTGTAAATTATGAATTACCTGGATCTACAAAGGAATATATTCATCGTATTGGTAGAACAGCTAGAGCTGGTAATTTTGGTAATGCTATAACTTTATGTTACGGTGAGAATGAGTTCAAGTGGTTTAAAAAGATTGTTTATTCTGGACAACAGATTAATAGGAATGGTAAGAATATCATTGATATTAAATTTGTTAAGGATAAAAATGATGTTGAAGGAGTGGATGGAGATATTTTTGAAGTTAATTTGAGTGAAAATGATAGAAGTTTTTACGATGAGTGTTTAAAGGTTCTATAGAGGATAGATAAAATATATGTACAGGTAGTAATTAATATAATTATTCTTTTGCTTGTGGTTTCTTTGTACCGTATTTTGACCTTGAAGTTGCTCTGTTAGCGACACCTGCTAAATCCATTGCACCTCTAACTAAATGATATTTAACACCTGGCAAATCTTGAGATCTACCACCTCTTACGTATACGACTGAATGTTCTTGACAATTGTGACCAATACCTGGAATGTAAGCGGAAATGACTTCACCATTACTCAATCTAACTCTAGCTGCCTTTCTCTGAGCTGAATTTGGTTTCTTTGGTTTGAGAATCATAACTCTAAGAACAACACCTTTTTTAATTGGGGAGTTTTCTAAATGAGGTGACTTTGTTGTTTTCTCCTTACGTAAGATTTTACCACGTCCTTTTCTAACCTGATTTAAAGTTGCATTTCTTTGTTGGTTTAATTGTAAGATAGTATTTAGTATTGGAGATGGAGATGGAGATGTTGAAGGTAAATTGATAAACGATTTATTAATGTTGAGTTTTGGAGCAATGAGTGATGATTTAATAGCAGACACTGCTGCACGATGTATCGTTAAAGCTTTGAACATAATACTCGTTAAATAAGAGACAGTTGAAAGGTATTATTAGTGTAAAGTAGTAAAAGTGGAAAATAACTGTTGAAGAAAGTGATATAATAATTTCTATTTAGACGATCGACGCGCTTACCCGGGAATGTTGTATAAGTTGAACGTGAACGCATCCGCGACTTGTCTTTAATGGAAAAGAGAGGAGGATGATTGGTCTTGTAGTAAGAGTTGTAGGTTTAGATTCTTGATCGAACAACGATGTTTAGAAATTTATTGACTACAGCAAGAAGTGTTTCTAGGGTTTCATTAATTAAGAAGAATACCAATGTTTTAGGATTAAGGAGTGGATTGTTGGTAAGTACACAACAAAATTTAATTCAGAATAAGCAAATTAGATTTTATAGTCATGCACCTGAATTAACTAAAGAGATTATCTCTGAAAGGGTTATAGAATTACTTGAATCATATAGTAAGACACCAGAGGGAGTTACTATTAATGAAAAGACCTCATTTTCTAAAGATTTAGGATATGATTCATTTGATGTTGTTGAAGTTGTAATGGAATTAGAATATGAATTTTCTATTCTAATACCAGATAAGGAAGCCGATGAAATTAAAACTGTTGGTCAAGCAGTTGATTTTATTGCAAGACAACCAGATGCATGTTAAAAGGTAAGAGATGTGATATTAAAATCTTAAGTTAGAGATTGTATAAAGACTAGTTATTTTAGTAAATTCTATTTATTCTTCATTAGTGGATTGATTTAAAAGTTAAGGACATAAATGTAATTTAGGTAGTTATATCTAGAAATGGCCACGTATCAAAAAGATAAATAATAATGACTGAATTTGGAGTAACTAAATGCATGAGTTGAGAACTTAGCGAAAGCGGTATTTCTAATTATGCAAAGAACAATTGTTATAAAGAGTAAAAGATCTCCGCTAATTTCATTACCGAGTCCCCCATTGGTTTTCAAGAGTTAATTTTCAAGTTTACTATTGAAATTCTAGGCATTGTCCGAACTCCCCCCCTTTACATAATTTACGTTGCTTAGCGGTGTATTTCCCGAGCGAAACCTTCTTTGAATCTCTAAATTCTATTTTTTTCTCTTCCTTCTCTCATTGCTTCTTTTCTTCGCTCGCTACTTGGTGGCCTGTTTTCATTCTTCCTTTTAAGGCCGACTACATAAAACAAATTAATTAATACCTTTGAGTTACCTACTTTCCCTTTTATATTTATAAATATACAGTCTTATTTCCCTTCTCAATTTTCTTTTTTATTTTACACTTTTTCTTTACTTTCAAAGTTAAAAGAAGCAACTCATCGTTTAACTAAAAAGTGTCTCGTTTCTTTTTTTCTCTCTTCCTTAAACTCAAAACGCGGAAGCTATTTTAGTTCACTAGTGTTGATTAATTAGCAGAATTAGGGGGGAAAATTGCAGTGAAAATTGCAGTGAAAATTGCAGTGAATAATCATTATTTATCATTTACACACATTCTACAAATTTATTACAAGTTTAATTATGTCTCCTCGGATAGATATGCGTTCTATCCTGAATCCTGTTTCTGAAAAGGTACAACAGAAACCTAGTGGAATACAAAGGCCACCATTACCATCACCATCTTTTGTGACAGCACCAAAAGTTTTATATGGTAATTATAATCAACAATTAGTATCACGATCAAATGAACCACCTTATACGATTTATGGTAATCATCCACATCAACCGAGGTATTATACGTATCCGATTCAAACGCAGAGACATACGAGGTATATGCCATATTCATACCCACAACAATCATATTATTCGCCTGTACCACCAGTACCACCAGCACCGGTAAGCAGTGTTCCACCAGCACCACCAGTTTATTATGTACATCAATATCCACCGACGCATATTTTACCACCACAACAGTATTTACCATCACAATACAATCCTTGTATGCCATATAATTATGGACCAGCATATCGACCTGGAACAGCAACAACGGGAACAACCACAACGACAACATCATCATCATCACCACCATCATCATCATTATTATCACCATTACAAGCACCATTACCAGTACCGATGTCAGTACCAATACGTAAAGAGCTTGAATATGTTACATGGGAGAACAAACGTAGTAGCAAATCATGGACAGCTGCGGAGGATGCATTATTACGACATTTAAAGGAAGTAGAACATAAGAACTGGATTCAAATAGCTACACACTTCCCAGACCGGACAACAAACGGGTGTCAGTTTAGGTGGAGACGCATTGCTGGGAAGATTAGACAGAAACGGAACAAGTCAGGCAATAGCGGGAGCGAGAGTGATATCAATATAAATAGCAATGATAATAGCAACGATATTGGCAATGACAATGGCAATGTCAATGGCAATGGCAGTAGTAGTAATAGCAATAACACACCTTTATAGAATAGAGAGAGAATTTTGGTTTGTACAAATGCTCGATATCGCGGGAGCAGTGCTATACGCGTACTACACCCGAGAGTGTCGATCACCCGCACACGTGACCCAATACCACGTGACCCTCACACGTGACCCAATACCACGTGACCGCCCACGTGACCCACACACCACGTGACATTGCCCCAGTGACCCCCGCGACGGTGTAGACTACCGCTGAAAAAAGACACGACGCGTGGCGGTGGCGCGGTGTCCGGCCCGGCGCCCGGCCTCTGCGGGCGCGCGCTCCCATTCGCTGGCGCGTGTTCGCGTGCGCTGGCGGCCGCCGACACTTTTGCGCCCGTTTCACTCAGCTCGCGATCTGAACTGCGTAATTACAGTGCAATCTGGGGAAAGCTAAATTATGATTATGGATCCTGACTGCGGTGGCCGTTTCCACAGCAGCCATGCCAATCGTGGTGGTGAAATATATAAGACTTGATTATCCTTTCTTTCACCAATTGTACTCCTCTCAATCCTTCTAATCCTTTCAACTCTTTCTTCTTGTTCCTCCCCTCTCCCTCTCCCTCTCCTTCTCCTTCTCCTTCTCTTTATCTTCGTTTAGTAAGGAGTATTTTGCTTTTTTTTTCTATTACGTAATAAACCATGGCTTTCGAAAAAATTAATGTCAAGACACCAGTTGTCGAAATGGATGGTGATGAAATGACCAGAATCATTTGGAAATTAATCAAAGATCAACTAATTTTACCATTCCTTAATATCGATCTTAAATATTATGATTTAAGTATTGAATATAGAGATGAAACTAATGATCAAGTTACAATTGATTCAGCTGAAGCAACTAAAAAATATGGTGTTGCAGTTAAATGTGCAACAATTACACCTGATGAAGCTAGAGTTGAAGAATTTGGTTTAAAGAAAATGTGGTTATCACCAAATGGTACAATTAGAAATATACTTGGTGGTACAGTTTTCAGAGAACCAATTATTATTGAAAATATCCCAAGAATTATATCTCATTGGGAGAAACCAATTGTAATTGGTAGACATGCATTCGGTGATCAATATAAATGTCAAAATATTGTTACACCTGAATGTGGTGGTGAATTAAAATTAGTTTTCACTCCAAAGGATGGATCTCCTTTAATTGAAGTTCCTGTTTATAATTATAATGGTAAAGGTTGTGCATTAGGTATGTACAATACTGAAGAATCAATTATCGGTTTTGCAAAAGCTTCATTTGAATTAGCAATTTCAAGAAAATTACCACTTTATATGTCAACTAAAAATACAATTTTAAAACAATATGATGGTTTATTTAAAGATACTTTTGAAAAAATGTATATTGATGAATATAAATCTAAATTTGAAGATTTAGGTATTTGGTATGAACATAGATTAATTGATGATATGGTTGCTCAAATGGTTAAATCAAAAGGTGGTTATATAATTGCAATGAAAAATTATGATGGTGATGTCGAATCTGATATCGTTGCTCAAGGTTTTGGTTCATTAGGTTTAATGACTTCAGTTTTAGTTAGTTCTGATGGTAAAACTTTTGAATCTGAAGCTGCTCATGGTACAGTTACAAGACATTATAGACAACATCAACAAGGTAAAGAAACTTCAACAAATTCAATTGCTTCAATTTTCGCTTGGTCAAGAGGTTTATTGAAAAGAGGTGAATTAGATAATACCCCTGATGTTATTAAATTCGCTGAAACTTTAGAAAAGGCTACAATTGATACTGTTAAAGTTGATGGTATTATGACTAAAGATTTAGCTTTAGCTAGAGGTGAAACTGATAGATCTTCTTATGTTACAACTGAAGAATTTATTGAAGCCGTTTCGAAAAGATTATCTAATGAATTAGGTGCTTAATTTTTAGTTTTAAATTTATAAATTTATAATCGTTTTTATCCCTTAACTCAAGGTAGATCAAACAAATGTAATAAAATGGGGGATGGATTGAAATCTCTACTTTTTTCCTTTTCCTTTTCAATTATCAAATTACTGATTCCTTTTAGTTCTCCGAAAAAATTCTTAAAATTGCTAATATACACTGATATAAAAAAATTTAATTAAAATTATTTTTAACCACCAAAACCATAAAGGGTTCTACCTTGTCTCTTTAATGCATAAACAACATCAAGAGATGTAACAGTCTTTCTCTTGGCATGTTCAGTGTATGTAACAGCATCTCTAATAACATTTTCTAAGAATGTCTTAAGAACTGCTCTAACTTCTTCATAAATAAGTGCAGAAATTCTCTTAACACCACCTCTTCTAGCTAATCTTCTAATTGCTGGTTTGGTAATACCTTGAATATTATCTCTAAGAATCTTTCTGTGTCTCTTTGCACCACCTTTACCTAAACCTTTTCCACCTTTTCCTCTACCAGACATTTTTAATTATTATTTATATTGTTGTTAAAGAAATAATAATTTAAAAATTAAAATTAAAGCTTATAGATATGGGGCAGATATTCAATATTTTATACCCTCCCTCACTGGACGCACATTTCCTCACATCAACAAACGTAACAATTTACCTCCTCACTTCCTCTAACAAAATCTAACTCAAAACAACCAGTCTCATATGTACCCTTCTCACAGGGTAAATATCTGACTTAGTACAGTACAAAGTCTCACATTTACACACACCGAAAGTAAAACCAGGACCGACCGCGAAAGTTGAAGACTCGTCACACACAGTCTGTTCTCTCGTTTACTCACACATGCCGCGTAAACTCTGGAACGATAAGAGAAATCAATTCGCTGAGCCATACAAACAAGTATTTAAAACACAAACATCCCCCAAATTATCATTATCAGAAACTCTCAAATTTAAATTATACACAACAACAATGGCTAGAACAAAGCAAACAGCAAGAAAATCTACTGGTGGTAAGGCACCAAGAAAGCAATTAGCATCTAAGGCTGCTAGAAAATCCGCTCCAACTTCAGGTGGTGTTAAGAAACCACACAGATATAAGCCAGGTACTGTTGCTTTAAGAGAAATTAGAAGATTTCAAAAATCTACTGAACTTTTAATCAGAAAATTACCTTTCCAAAGATTAGTTAGAGAAATTGCTCAAGATTTCAAGACTGATTTAAGATTCCAATCTTCCGCAATTGGTGCTTTACAAGAATCCGTTGAAGCTTACCTTGTCTCACTTTTCGAAGATACTAACTTGTGTGCAATTCACGCAAAGAGAGTTACTATCCAAAAGAAAGATATTCAACTTGCAAGAAGATTAAGAGGTGAAAGATCTTAAATTTAGATTACTATCATCTACAGTGTATATTAGTTTTATAGTTTGAAAAAAAAAATAAAAATAAATTTCATTAACTGAGCGGTTTGTATATCTAACTTATTCGGGACTGGCTTCACTAAGTACAGCTTTTATCTACTACATTCTTTTGTACAATCAACACAATGTCTCTTGAAGCAACTGATTCAATTCCTTCACCAAATATTGAGAAACCAACAACATTGATATCTCAATGGGGGGTTTCTCCATTCCCTGCATGGGCTTTCACTGGTGCATTACTAGGTTCACCACTTTTGCGTCCAAGTGCAGCAGTTTTGAACAATCCACAGTCAGTAGGTTCAAGTAATACTAAACTATTCTCAACTGCTGCTAAACAAGTTGGCTCTTATCCAACTAATCCACAAGTTTTGCTATTTTCAGCATTTATCGGACTCGGTGGCTTCATGTGCTATGATAAAGACCCCGTCAATGGATCAGCTGTCATCAGTGTCTGGAGTTTACTTTACTTTTTGTCTAATGCAAAGAAGGCAATGTGGAATTTTAAGTTTTATCCAAAAGTATTAACTACTTTGGCATTGGCTAATTCTACAATTTACGGAGCAAAATATTTTAACGTTATCTAAAAGCATCATCGTATATATTTATTTATATATATATGTACCTACAATCTACCACTCAATACTTAATTCTCTTTCCATTATAAATTCTTCAACTTCTTCAGTTTTGTAAATTTCAATAAATGTTTGATCTAATGGTCTCTCCTTTGGATACGCAAATCTCCTGTATTCGTCAAATATCATTGAATGTGACCATTTTTGTAATTTCCTAATACATCCAATAACACATCCTGTACGATGTTTCCCCCTATTACAATGTACTAAAATTGGTTGATTTTCTGGATTTATTAAAATCTTTATCGCTTTAGTAACTAATTCAGGCTTGATCTTAACAAATGGTTCTTTATTACCACTCATTCCAATCTGGAAAAAATTAATACCATTTATCGTATTAAACTTTTCATTCTCAATTGGATATTCTTCAGGTATCAAACACAAAACTGACTTTAATTTCAAACTTTTCAAAAACTCAAAATTCTCAATACGTGGGAAAGAACTTCGATATATACCCTTGCATACAATTGAAAAATTCTCTGGTGGTTCATACAATCCAACTATACTTTTATCAAGTCGAACTTTGCAATTATCATTCCCTGATCGTTCAATGTATTGTGCCTTTGGATTTATCACCGTACCACTTTTATCAGTCTCATTTATCATTCGTAAATACTCTTCAACTATATTAGAGTCTGTAGGTACATACCGATCATATATTGCTTCTTCCCCTTCATCAGTACCATCAGGTATATCATCACGATCTAAATATTGTATAAGATGTGATTCTTCAGATCCTGTAACTGTCGACATACTTTCAGTGGAACCAAAATCAAAAACATCATTATCTATAATTTCTCTTTGCATAGATGTCATGATAATGATACCTCTAAAATGTCAGTAATCTGTTGATGATGGCGTGTATTTCAAAGACATTGTAGGCATTGATATTCTGTGCATGTATTTTTTGGTGAGCTACAAATTATTTGATTTTCATGAATAAACATCGATGTATGCATGCACCAGACAACACTAATTAATTTTCAAATCAACAATGGTATGAATATTATTTTACTATAATATCGACTTACAAATACTAACAACTTTAATTAGTCTGCTCTTTTCAATTTTGCTTCTCTTTTACAAGTTCTCGTGTTGTTAATTTGTACATCAACTTACATCCACGCTATGTGGCCAGTTGTGCTGGATAAAAATAAGACAGGAATTTTAGGCGTGTTTTGGAAATGTGCTAGAATTGGAGAACGTCTGTCACCTTATGTTTCAATTTGTTGCCTTTTGATAGCAGTTAAACAAATAACAAATTAATAAATTCACAATTTTTCTTCAGCTCTTTCTATCATTACACCTAAATATTATTAATAAAATTACAAACTTCACAAACTAACTAAACTCAGTCATCTCTGCCTCTCCATTACTCATCGAACTGACGTTACTTGGCCCCACAATAGGACCAAGCCTAGTTGCATCCAGTTTACTGTAAATTGCTCTAACCATACATAAATTCAAATCAAGACTATCAGCTTCATCATCCTCATCCTCATCTTCTTCTTCATCATCGTCATCTTTTCCTTCAGAAACTTTTGGCTTCAACTTGTTCTTTTCAGTGTCTATCCGCAGTTTCTCATCTCCAATAAATTTCAATACTTGCTTGTAAAAATCTGGATCCGATGGTAGTTGATAGAACACAACATTTCTAACACCTTTAATGTCATATCTTTTGTAAAAGTGCAGCCTTTCTGTGTAGAGCATTATTGGTGCTAAATTCGACTTGTTATTAAATAATGCCCTATTTCTAGTTAATTGAGATGTAGTTGAGTATTCATCAATAGCAACAAATGTTAAACTTGTTTCATTCTTCAAATATTTCTTGACTCTCAAGTAATCGAAGTAGTTGGGAATGTACACTAACGTGCCATACTTGTAACTACTTTTATTAGTGATTTGTGGAAGAATAACATTCTTGAAAAAATCAAATCTCTTATCTGGCTCAGTAGTGATTTGTCCAATATCAATCTCAAATCTCATGAACACTTGTTTTAATCTTTCAAACTTGTTCACCAATCCCATTTGATACATTTCATAATTGAATGAGTCTACTTTATTCATAGATTCTATCGGAATGTATGAAGTTGCACCAGACATAATATTTTTCGACCTTTTAACCAGAGAAACCATTTCTGGTGTAACATATTTATCAAAACACATAACTTGAGTAAGAAAATCATTTTGACCATTGATCGCCCACATTCTAATTCTAGAGAAATCAACATTAATAAAATCTTTTGGTGTTTTATTTAGATGCTTGTTGAGAAGTTCTGTAACATTACTCCAATTCTGCATCATCAAACCTTCGGCTTTATCAATAATACAAATCTCAATAGAGCTCAAAAAGTTGTTCTTCATACCTATAACACCTTTTTTATCTTCCTTCTTAGGGGTCTTCATATTGATCTTGTCATAAAGTTTGAGTAATCCAACAGGTGATGCAATGATTATATCGGATTGTTCAAGTGGAGAGTATAATTTCAAAGTTTTACGTGTATATTTGATACCTAAGACAAACATGTCATTTGTATTACCATCAAAATATTCCTCAAAATCTTTTGGTTTAGGATTAAATACTCTGTCCTTGATAGTCGACTCTACGTAAAATTGCGTCTTAAACTTTTTCTTATTCTCAACACTTTCCATCTTCAAGGTTCTAATCAATTTGTTCACTAAATTGTAAGCAAAGTTTCTAGAAGGTAATAAAATCAAGATTTTAGGTCTTGTATAACCTTGGTCTCTATATTCTGGTTCAACCTCATCCTCTTCTAATCCACCCTCTTTCATTCTCTTCTCATAATTGGCTTTCTTTTCGTTATTATTCAAGATTCTATCTCTAGTCTTCATTAAATGGTTCATAATATGTAACAGATAGTAATCTTGGTAATTTGATTTTAGAATTTCATTATTCATATATTGAAGGTTTAATGTCTCATAAGTAAACATCGATTCAATCAAATTTAAATCTAACTCACCAATATCATCCTTTAGTTCCTCAAATCTTTCAATGACTCTTTTTTTAACATTGTGGTATTTCAGCTTTTTATCAAGAGTTGATCCCGATTTTGAATCATGAAGTACTGCCTCATTCACTTGTGGGTAACCGTATTTATATTTGATGTAATGATCATTGTCAACATTATCATCATCATCTCCATTTAATTTTATTTTTTTCTTACTGACCAAATGAAGTTTTCTATCTCTTTCAGGTAAAGATTCAAATTTGTCAATATTCTTGGCAATTTCTTCTTCTTGGTTAAAATGTAAATTAAAAGCATCATACTTGTTCAAAACATCAATTTCGTCCTGCATCCTATCATCATCATCTAAAACATCTTCAGCATCACTATTTGTATCGATGATCTCTTCCTCGTCACTTTCAACTTCTTTACTACTTTTCTCATCAACTTCATCGTCATCAACGAGTTCATTTGGAGAGTATTCAGAATTCAATAAAGTCACCAAAGCTGAATAAGCCATTTTGTTCTCTCCTCTATTGCTTCTTTTTGATGCTATTGTAGTTGCAATCTCATCATCATCATCCTCTTCTAAATGATCATTATCATGTTCAGAATCAGTTTCTTCAGTATTTTCAGTAACTTTTTGGTATAGTTTAGAGATTTTTCTTTTCGAAGTTCTTGTGACAGACCTTAGTTCAGCTCTACCAAACTTATTTTTCTTTTGTCTTTTAAGGCCTTCCATGTTCAAGTGATCTACTTTGCAACTTACGAGAAAACGAAAGTTAGCTAACTGAAAATATTATTTACAGTGAAATTTTCTTTTTCCCCGATTGGGAAACAATATATATATATAAGTTTCAGGATCTCGATGTCAGCTCTACACTAGCTAATAAAGACACAATACATTTAAAAGTAGAGGAGTACACTCATCATGATTACGACCTCATGTATTTTTTTGATAATCTTTTAATTAAGCAAGTATTCCTTTTTGATCAATTATTCGAAAATTTTGGAATTAAAAGAACAGTAGAAAAACTAATATTTTTTGCAGATTCGTTCAGATCTTAGAAGCAATCTATATTTCTTACGAATGGAACATGAATATTACCAAGCTTCTAAATAATTTTGCATCAAAAAGCTCTCAACTGATGATCTAAACTTTAGGCGATCTGCTCGATATCGAAGCAAATTTAAATTTTTGAAACAATTTTTTTCCAAGCTTGGAACTCACTGTTAATTTGGGCGCCAATCTTCAGTTTGATACTTCAGTTTCAGACTTGTCTTCCTTGATACAATACTTAGTTGTAGCTTTGAACCAACCTTCTGAAATCTTTGACTTATGTCATCTTTACATCGAGCGAAATCCTTTGAACATACTTCCCCAGATCTAAATCCACCTTCTACATTACCAACTCCAGAGCAGCCCAGCAGTGGTAATAGTTCTGAAAGGAAACAACACATTTCAAGATCATCTTCGAATGTTAGCATTAGGTCTGCGACTACATCTATAAATTCACATAAGAAATTCAGAATAAACAATGATATCATCCGTTTCCTGAGGGTATTGTTTTCTACATTATATTTGATATACATCATTTTAACTATTCCTCTCAGTTTTGAAGTAGGGGGATTGAACTGCGGGTTGAGCTATTCATTAACTATTTTGTTACTATATTTTTGTTTGGCCACATTGAGAGTATTGAAATATCATAGATTTATTTCCAGTTTCCTTTACTATTTACAACATCTTCTTTTACCAACATTGCTATCTTACTTCCTCTCCATTTTTGAATCTGAAACTGGATTTGATTCATCTATGAAACAAACCACATTATTTGAAAAAATCTGGTGGCTATATATTATTAAGTTTTGGAAGTTCTTTTTGATAAATTCTACACCACTCTTTACGATCCTGGAAGGATTCTGTTCTCTATTATCAGTTCAAGCAATCGGTCAAATGCTCAAATATCTCATTAAAAATAAATCTTCAGATACGTGGTCAATACTTAACTTAGTATTGAGTGCTTGTGTTTTATCAACAAGCATATATTTTGCTGGAAAGATTTACGTATCGCCTCTCATTGATCTCGAACATGTGGGTTTAATCAGTGCATCTTTATTAGGTTGTGTTTTTACATTGACGATATTGATAACGTTTTATGCAATCTATTTTGATAGAGCCACAACTTTAGAAAGCTCATTGATGGTTGCCTATATCGTCAAATGTTGTTATGAATTGTTCCCCGAATTATCTAAGAATAATATTTCAGGTCTGTTCAAATTTGTTATCAATGAATTTAAGAAAATTGACAACCAAGCAAAACAGTCTCTTAACATTAACAAAGAGCATATCATATCTTCTGATATTTTTAACTACCTTACAAGTTGTTCCATTATAGAATTTTTCAATATGGATTGGATCAAAGAGGGTAAAGCTGCGACCTACGTTATAACCAAATTTCCTAAATTAGTATATCTCAATGATGAGGTCATAAGAGTTATCAGAAAATTCAATGGTATTCTTATTGGTTTCTTTATAGAACATTTTCCAGGATCTTTTGAACCTCTTTGGGATTTTTTCAAGATTTCAATCAGTAATCTTACATTTTCTATTTTGATTCAATTGGCGTATAGAATTACTGTTTTTTTTGCAGCAACAAAGATCATTCCAATTTTGACACCAATAAATCGAGAGAATGCTGCAATGGACTTGAAGACTCGCTCAACATCCAGCAGATTGATATATCTTTACTCACCTTGTATTATTATTGCAGTTTATACAAATTTGATGATACAGTACAATTATGAAATTGAGAAGGAAACCCATTTCTTCTTGTGGATCAATAACAAATTTGCTGAAATTTTTGGGTCGGAACCATCAACAATAACTAGTACATTGACACCTTCAGCCACGGCTAGTACACTCTCATCACCATCCATAGTGTCCAATCTTTCATCCTCTATTTCATCGTCATTTAGTCTTTCAATTCACGCATGGCAATTCTGGAACTGGGTGAATATATTCCTTGTTCTGATACTGTACTTTTCTGAACTATTAAGTTTTGATCCAGAGGATAGTACTTTAACAGATCATTGGAATTAGTTACAGAACCTATTTCTTACTTAGATATCCTTTTTAAGCTTTGTATTACATTTGTTTTTTCCTCATCTATGTACATTAAATACTCCTATATATGATTACTTAAGGGTTATAGCATTCAAAGAGTAAATTATTTCTCAATCTCATCAATCCATTTGTTTATATCGGAGATGTAGTCTTCATCTTTCAATTTGTGAGCTAACACTTTCGCCCGCTTGAAGTTATTCAATGCTTCTTTAGAGTTTCCTTCTTGAAATTCAATCATACCTAAACTTGCAGAAGAAACCATTTCTGACTTGTCTAGCGCAGGCTTGAACATTGCTTCCCATTGGCCTATATCCTGCTCAAAATGATTGCTTCTGATGACTCTCTCTTGCTTTTTCATAGTGTCACATAAGGTTAAGACCTTGGTAAATATTCTTTTCGACTCTGACACAGTAGTATCTAAAAGAAAACTTTTCAACTGAGGTGATTCAATGTCAACCTTTACTGGTTTGTTATCTTGGATTATTTCGATCTCTTTCCCCTTAGGAAAATTGTTATTCAATGATTGATATGTCATTTGAAGGGCAACACCCAATTTTGTTAATGTTAATGTTAATCTGGATGGATGATCGAAACATCTTTGTATAATGACTGAATTAGATGTAAAATTAGAGATGGCTGCGCTTAGATCATCAGCTTCGATGCTGAGATCTGCATATAGATCTTTGGCATTGATCAAAACTCTAGTGAATACAGGCCATGCTTTAACATGTAACCCCAATAATTTATTTTCAGGAGTTTGCTCTGTAGTGAATAAAGGCAATTCTACAGGGACTTTTGATTGTTCTTTAATAATCTTTTCTTGTTCTTCCTCAGGATAAGTCTTTAAAGTTTTTTCAAGGTCTGCTGTAATTAAATCCAACACGTTTCTGTTGTTGATATCATTTAAAACAGATAAGAAAGGTGGATATGCTTCAATGATTCTATTCTGCGCTTCAACAATAGTAAACATCAATAGTTCTCTCGCATTTTCAACTTCTTCTTCTGGGAGTAAATATGCATATCTAATAGCTATGGTTAATGCCCTTAACATTGCAAAATCATATGATTCATCTTTTATGAGGGTAACAAAGTCATCTCTATGCGTAAATGCATTTAAATAAGCATGCGAAAGCTCCTTGTAAATCATAATAGCTTTCCCATACTGTTTTTGATGTTCAAATAACTGTGCAATTCTCACAGAGCACGAAGTATAGCATGGTGATATATGCTCTGCATTCTCCTCATCTAACTTCTTTAATGCATTTAAGTAATGCATTATAGCTCCTTCTACGTCTTTCTTAGATTCAGCTTCAATAGCCTGTTCAATAATTTCAAGAACATCTTCTGAAATAAATTCAGTATTTGCTGGGGTAAGAGCAAAAACAATATCAACAGCAATATAAGCGATTGAAAGAATTGCAAGACCAGTGAAAATGTGATAATATTTCGGCTGTTTGACTTCTTCTGGTTGAGCTAAAAAAGGTGGTTTATTTCCACTATTGGAGTGATTGATCGGCACATCAGATTTGAAAGGTACTGGTGGAATATCAGATTGAAAAAATGAAGGAGGTTTAGGTTCTGCTGTTTTATCTTGAGAGGAAATAACCTCTTTTTTTACTTCTGTTTGAAATTGGTTAAGAACTGACTTATTTTTGATGTCGTTGGGTTTGATGTCACCAAATAATCGTTTATTGAGAAGGAAACCACCCTTTTCCCTAAAAAATAGCCTGTTAATATTCCTTAACATTATGCCACAAATTTTAAACTATTCGAAGTCGAAGGTTGAAGAATTAAAGGTTGAAGAGGAATCGTGATCACTGAGTGTTTCTCTAGAAAGGGCGCAGCGAAATAGTACGTTATGACATTCACGTGTTAAAGATTTGTGCATGCTACTCTTAAACATTACTTTCCACATACTCTTAAGAACATGTGTGGCAGATATGCATTACCAGTAGATCCAGAATCGTTACCAGAATGGTTTGAGAAACAAAACTTGGAAGTTGATAATGTTGAAGTTAATGAGAAAAGTACAACCAAAAAATACAATATAGCACCAACAGCATTTGTTCCCGTGTTTATGACATCAAAGTCTCATTTAAAAAAAGAGGATGATGTAAAAGAAGAGATACAAGAAGATATCAGTAATGAGTCACCAAAAAAAGTACATGGCTCGATCGAATACATGAGATGGGGACTTGTGCCGTCATGGTTCAAATCACAAGAGGACTTGAAACGACACGGATATACTACATTCAATGCCAGAGCGGAAAACCTAAAATCTAGTAAAACTTGGAAATCCAATTTGAATAATAGGTGTATAGTACCAATGATAGGATATTTTGAATGGACAGAAGACAAAAGAAAGATTCCATATTTTATCAAACGCAAAGATGGAAACTTAATGTTCATGGCAGGACTATACAATCATGCAAAACTAGATGATTCAGATGACCAGTTTGGTTCATTTACCATTATAACGAGAGAAGCCCCCGAATGGCTGTCGTGGCTTCATCATAGAATTCCTGTTATGTTGGATCCCAAAGACTCTGAATTATATCAATGGTTGGATGGAGATTCCAGAATAGAAGAAATCTTAAAAGACTATAAACATATGTCTGATTTGGAATGGTATAAGGTGGATCCTGAAGTTGGCGATGTGAAGAACGATAAAAAAGGCTTCATCTTACCGCAAAAGGATTTAATAGGGAGTTTTTTCAACAAAAAACAGAAATTTTAACCACTGCGAGCTAGAGCTCGCGGAAATTTGAAATTATCAGAAATTCGATTTTATTCAATAACGAATTATTTTGAAAATTTTTTAAATTTGGATATACAACTTTGAACAAGAGTAACAAATAAATCAAACATGTCTGCTAATAGAGAAAGAATTGTCACCGTTAGAAACCCTACTGTGCCGACACAGATTCAACCCGAACAAAAGTTTTGGAAAGGTTTTTCTAATTCTCAATTAGTTAAAGAACACAATGCTATAACGCATATTAACTTCGATCCTAATAGTCCTCACGACTTTGCAGTTACATCATCTACAAGAATTCAAGTTTTTTCTTCTAAAACTAGGAAAGTGGTTAAGAACTTTACTAGATTTAAGGATACAGTTTATAGTGGTGAATTCCGGAATGACGGTAAATTACTTGTTGCAGGTGATGCATCGGGTTTAGTTCAAATCTTCGATGCACATCATCCTAGAACACTTCTTGTCACCATTACACCATCTTCTCATCCTACTCATGTCACTAAATTTCATCCAACAATAAATACACAACTTTTAACGTGCTCAGATGATCGAGTAGCCAGGTTATATGATATATCTGAATCACAGAAACCAATTATATCATTCAATAATCATGATGACTATATAAGGTCTGGTGCATTTATACCCACATCACCAAACTTGATTGTTACTGGTTGCTATGATAATTGCATTCGTATTTTTGATTCCAGAGTGGGTGGTAATGATCCAATCATTAAATTCAATCAACAATCTCCTGTCGAAGATCTTCTCTCTCTAAATCCAACGAATATAATATCCGCTGGCGAAGGTACTGTGAAACATTGGGATCTAGTTGCTGGAAAATTATCTAGAACCCTGCATAATTTCAATAAGACTGTGACATGTTTAAGTAGTGCTGGTGAAAGAGGTATTTTAGTTGGTTCCATCGATGGCCACGTAAAAGCAATTGATACTTCATCACCAAACTGGGATGTCAAGTTTGGATGGAAATTTGGATCTGGTGTTCTCAGTTGTGGTGTTTCGCCAGATTTCAAACATTTAGTTGTTGGATTAAATTCTGGACTACTCACGATCAGAACTAGAAAGACAAATTACCAAGAAAACACGTTGATTACATCACGTAAATTCAAGGAAGGTAAACCAAATTCTTTTGCGAGGATGATGCATGGTTCTGATTTTAAAGGTGAAGGTGAGACACATATCATTGATGATAAAGTGAAATATAAAAAGTTGAAGCCATTTGAAAAAGATTTGAATGCTTTCCGTTGGTCTGATGCCCTCAATAGTGCTTTAATAGATGGAATAAATAAAGAGCTCACAGTTACATGTCTTGAAGAACTCAAAAAGAAGGGTAAAATCCGTATAGCTTTATCAAATAGAGATGAAGCATCTCTTGAACCATTACTTACATGGTGTTTAAAGTCGATAGATGACCCTAGAAATGTTAACATTATTGCCGATTATGTTACATGTATTCTTGAAATGTATGACGAACTGATTTCAAGGAAGCCGGTACTTGAGGAGCTAGTCTTAAATCTTCAAAAGAAGGTGGAGATCGAGATTAAAAAGTCTCAAGATGCAGAACGTATAATTGGTATGCTTGAGTTATTAAATGCTAATTAATACATTATCCATGCATTGGTGTCTATAAATAATATTTTAGGCTAGTTTTATAAATGTTATCTCCGACGATTAAATCTTCCTCCACGATTACCACGATTGATCTTTAAACGTACAAAATTGTTAGATAGCGGATGCTTGCCTTTGCCTTTGGCTGTACCTATCTCACTTTGCAGCTGTTGAATATCCTTCCTTTGATAAATATCATCATCACTGTCTTGATCCTCCATATCAAATTTGCTAGTAATATCAGTTTGAATTACAGAGGGGGTTTCTCTTGTTATCTTAAGATGTCCCTTTTCGACTTCTTTATCATTAAACTCGCCTCTGGCTAAAGCATGGATATCAAAGTGTTCCATGTTGTCATTCAAATTAACATTATCAGTTTTAAGCTTGGCTCTCCTAGTTGATCTTTTAATAGTTTTCATTTTTATTCGCAAACTTGCATGTGGATCGTATTCATTGAACACGTTGTTGTCCTTATGATCTGCTTCATCTTGAAAGTTTGCTGAAGATTTTTCAAGGTCTATAACCGAATCTTCTGTAACTACTTCCTCTTCTACTCCTAATAAACTTTGTAACGTAGAAAGATTACGTTTAAGTCCTCTAACATCACTATGAATCTGAAACAAGCTTCGCCCAGTTCTTTTGATCAAAGGACTTGGTTCTGCTTTGGCATTCATTTCTTCATTTAAATCAGGTAATTTCTCAAGTTCGTTCAATTCTGCTGTAGTGTCGTCATCCTCTCCAATATTTATATCACTTTCCTCCAGGTCTGAATCGTCTTCGCTCCATTCATCTTTCAAAATCATATTATCAATGTTACTAAACTTTAGAGTATTATTTTTTATGTACTGAGGAGTCTTCAAAAGTGTTAATGAAGTCGAAATATCCTTTTTTGGGGTAGTAATTTCATTCTCATTTTGATTTTCGATAAAATTAAGTTTCTTCGAGGCACCAGATAAAACAGAAAGAGCAGATATATCCTTTTGATTTTTTGATGCTGGTTTGGATGGTGTTTTGAAAACATCATCGTCATTATCATTACTTTCTTTATTGATGAGATTTACGTTAAATTCTAATGCATGCAACCGCTTACCGCTAAGTGGTGATACATCTATTTTCTCAGGAGATGTCTGTATATCGAATATAGTTAAAACACGTCCATTCAATTGCGGGGTTGGTCCAACTTCGGTAATTTCATCATCGTCGTCATCATCATCATCATCACTATTATGATCTGTTTTTTCACCTTCACTATTTTTCTGTACTGAGATTTCAATTTCATTCTTTTCTTGTGCTGCAAATTCAGTTTTGGTGACTCTTCCTGCTTTTTTATGAGTTGTTTTATGAGCTGTTTTAATTTCAGTTCCTTTTTTCAACTTAGTTTCAAAAACCTTATAATAGCTATTGATTTGTCTTGCAAGTTTATCATCCATTTCATCAGGGTGAGACTGGGAGTAGTATTGGATTAGTTTTTTAAATTTCTTGTAGGTATGTAGTTTATTGTCTAAACGACTACCTTTGGCAAAAGATTCTCCACTATGTTCTTTCAATTGTAGTTTTAGTCGATGAGCATACTTTCGTAGTTGCTGATACTTTTCTTCTGTGGTTAAATCTTTCATTGCACTTTTGGATTGTGTTGATATGTGTGGTAACCTTATAACAGCATATTCAATTAAAAAAATAAATGATGATTTGATGGATATATATTCTTAAATATAGATACCCGTAACAGAATTTACACTAGCTTGAAGGGAATACATCAACTTTACAGTAATGTAGTGTTATCATTAACTAGGAGCAAACTCCTATGGAAGGTGTACGGGCGATACCAATTATATCACGTGATGGTGCACATATACTCCATTAACGTTACAACACTTTCCTATTTCAACTACAAAGTAGCAGAACTTACATATAATAGATATATATATATATATACACATATATACATTAAGTCCAAATATGACCACCAACAAGTTGATCTGCATAGTTTCCAGATTTGTAGGCGTTGAAAATCTTTACTGAACTCTTTTTCAAATAATCCAATTGAGCAGGCATGAAGTCCATACACATCGACCCCCAATTTTTACCATCAAAAATTTTGAAATCTGTCTTTAATTCACAAATATAATGGTTGATTGTCTGCCAAAGGAAATATTCAATATCAAACTTTATACGTGGAAAGTCTTCACCGATATTACGTATACGATTATCCTCCAAATCAAATGTCCATTTATTGTCCATGATTTTGAAAGCATCCATCTTTGGATCATGAACATGATAGAAAAGTGGACTCAATGAATCAGGTGTGTATATTTTGGGGTAGTAGTTTTCGTAGTGATAAACAAATTTTTCACCCAATTTTTCTATATCTTCTCTCAACTGTTGTTGTATTTTTTGCAAAATTTCGAAATCTTCCACAGGATTATATTGAACTATAGTTGAATGTTCATAATTTCTCTCCTGGTTGAACCATCCAAAAATTTTTTCAGGTTTTTTGTTCACTTGATAATACTTTTTCCCAAAAAAGTTTGCGGCGGCTACAAATGTTTCTTTGTCGCCTTCACCGGCACCACCTTGTGAAAGTAATGGGTAATATCCATATGGCCCATCATAATTATAATAAAGAGCAAGTAAAAGTGTTTTAAAATGTTCTTTTTTGTTTATCAACATCTCTCCTGATTCTGTAGACCAATCGGGTATAGTGCCTTCACGATCATGGAATGTAAGTGAACTAGTGACGTCCTCACCCTCTTTCAATTTCAAAAACTTAGGGTTGATAAACTTATCATTCAAGTGCCTGATTGGTGTTACACCGATATCAATCCCAGCTATATCGTAATAAACAGGTGATGTTGTTCTTCTCCAAAAGTCAGGCCATGTAACCATTCTATATGCTTTGTACACCTCGGAGTCAAATAGAACATCAGGATTTGTAACTGGATAAGAATCGGAGTCTAATAAAAATGCATTTTCAAAACTGGAAGCTAACAATGCAAAAGCTTTATACTGATAACCTTGCACATCAAATGAGGATAAACTATCTGGACTAAAAACCTTATGCATCTCTACACATCTTGCATTAAGTTTTGGAAGAATCTTATCACAAAACAAGTACTCGTAGTCTGAAACATCCGGTAAAAATACTTCCACGGGCAATGTGGAACCAACTTTTCTTAATGTCTCAATTCCAAGGAGAGCGTACCAAGAATAAATTCCGCCTCCTACCATAACATAACCATCACCAGAGTAAAAATGTGGTTCTACATCTGGTATTCCCTTAACAACATTGTCATGCTTGGCTTTCAAATCATCAACAAAATTTTGAGGGAATTCAAACTTCTCTAGAAGATCCTTTTCACTCAAGATTTCTTCTGCATTGTCATAAAAGAGTACATTATCAATAACAGGCTTTCCATTTTCAAGTTTCATTCGGCGCTTCAAAGGGAATGATAAGCTATTATGAGAGATCAACTTAAATATTTGGGAAAAAAAGTTTTGTGAGACAATATCACCCTTGATGAAACTTTCTTTATCAACTTTTTCAAATTGTTCTTCATTGGGGGTATAAGTATCTGTTAATGGAATTTTACGATCGCCATCTTTTTGATTTTGAGTAGCGTCTTGCGATCTTACGGTAGCTTTAGGATCAAGAGGATCTCTTGGCATTTTAGGTTTAACGACCTTTAATCTATTCAACTCTGGTTCATGAAGATTTCCCGTTGATCCATAATTGATAATACCACTATGTGTCTTATCAAGATAAAGATTCTTCAATTGTTTTGCATCATTCATTAATCTATCAGATTCTTTAGTAAATTCACTGATTTGTTCTTGTAATGCATTCTCTATTGACTTTTCCAGTTGTATATCTTTGTTCTTTTGAGAGTT
This sequence comes from Pichia pseudocactophila, assembly GCA_039700735.1. NCBI lineage: Eukaryota > Fungi > Ascomycota > Pichiomycetes > Pichiales > Pichiaceae > Pichia > Pichia pseudocactophila. The sequence goes on from JBBJZV010000151.1 coordinate 40,415, forward strand.
TGTATATCTGTTGACAAAATCAGAGTCAAAGAAATTTTCAAAAGAAAATCCAGTGCTATTCTGTGTCGTCTTTCCTCCAGTGGCTGCTGAAGACATGAAAGTTGCTGTCAAGCTAATTATAGCAAGTAACCCAAAGAGACTGATAGCAAGGCCAGCTATCCGTGACCTCCGCCTACTTATAGCAGGCCCAAGAGCATCCGTATTGTCAAATGCCATTGTCTATAACTGCTGTAGTATTGATGGTTCCTTTTGGTTTCTGTCTCTAAAAGTTATATAGTCATGTTGAGAACAAATTTTGAGTGCAAGGCTGAGACTGAAAAAAAACGCGAGTACCTTAATTTAGATCATCAAATTAAAGCTGTCCAGCTTGAATATCAGACCTGATCACTTGCTGAACAATACTCTCTTCTTAGAGTTACAGGTGAAGTTTGACAAAAAGAAAATGTCAGGATTGCGTACCATTTTGATTACCACTTTGGTAGTGTTTACAGTGTTGAACATCTTGTCGGTAAACATCATCAATCCCTCTGTTCATGATCCTGAACTAAATAAAATGTACAAGCTTGCTGCACAAATGAGAGCTGGTAAAAACACCAATAGTGAAGAAGACTATGTTACTGTTATACCAAAAGATCATATGGGGAATGAGATGAATAGACCTCCTGAAAAGAATGTTTATCAAATGACGTCAATTCTAGATCGTCTTCTGTATCATTTCCCATATAATGAAAAAGAAAAAGTGGAAAGTAACATATTTCAACTATGGACTACCTCAAATATAGATGATGATTTGTTTCCAAATGAGTGTATTCCATTGGTTGAAAGGTGGAGAACTGCAAATAAAAATCATGAACATTTCTTATTATCGATTGAAGATGCAGAAGATACAGTGGCAGATATCTTGAGACCTTCTGTCCCAGAAGTTATTGATGCATTAAGGCAACTTCCCAATCGAAGACTTAAATTTGAATTTTTGAAATACCTTTTGATTTTTTTACATGGTGGTGTTTATGCAGATATTGATACTACCAACGTTAAACCAATAAAGCATTGGTATCAACTTGATTCAATAGACACAAAGGTATGGTTGGGAGTTGATGCAGATTCAAATACCGAAATGTGGATGGATAGTTACAATCGTCGTCTCACTTTTAGTAATAATATTTTTAGAGCCAAAGCTTTCCATCCATTTTTAGCTAGAGTCATTTCAAGGATAACCTTTATTATATTCACACAGAAAGATACGATTGACTCAATTGATTGGGATTCAGAGTACTCTAATGTTGATGCTTCAGGAGCACCTTTGATACAATTCACTGGTACTTCATTGCTCACAGATACTGCATTTGAGTATTTGAATTTACTTGATAGATATATTTACTTCACTTCATCACAGGATAGCAATAAGAAGAAAAATAGAGTAAAGCTAAAGAAGCAGATATATGGCCCTGCAGTAGACCCCGTTCAAAGATTCTCATACAAGAGTTTTACGTTACTAAGTAATCCAATCCAAATATATGATCTTGTTGTTCTACCTAAAATCAGCTTCACTGGTTATGATTCTGCAAAGATTGATTTTTATGACGATAAAGATGAAAAGACAGGATATGATAAGTACTATTATGGTAGAAGCAAAGACTTAACCGAATGGTCTCCTAAAAAACTACGGTTGGCATCCACTGAATGATGTAACAAGTATTTAGTTTTATACATATCTGAACTTTAGGGAACCAAACCGAATTGATGTATATATTTTCGGCTTCAGTAGTTTGAAATGTTTTTATCAGTAACCATTTTGGTCGGCAACTGATCACAAATAAATTGAGCAAACTTTATAAATTCTTCATCCAGTAACGGATAATTTGAACGTGTCAATAGATATTACAATTAGTACCATGAAGTCAAAGAGAAGCGAAGTGCTCGCAAAATAATGTTATTGTAGTTAATTAGTACCAAGATTAGATGAGAATCGTCCAGATCAGATAATGCGTTTCATCTATTATAGAACTAAGAAGAGAAGAACATGACTAGATTTGTACGCTTCTAACAGCGTCCACATTCCTTTGCCAACATTTTCGGGAGTCACGTTTTGAATGAGAAATGTTCAGATTAATATTTCATTAAAATGGTTATTGTAACAGGGTTAATAATATATATTATAAGCGGACATAATTCAGCCCATGCTTACATTTACATTGCCAATCTTGGTCATACTCAATGTTTTCTACAAATGGTAAAGCTGATATTGTACGTCATTTGTCAAACCTACGAATCAACCATAAGACACAACGACAAAATTCGGACAATAATGAAATCTATAGGTCGCTGCCCCCTGATGTTATGCAGTCACAGAATGCTGTTAAAGATGCTGTTGATTTGAAACTTTTGAACTCTTTTGAATTAAGTGACTTTGATCCTCTTTGTCCGGAATCCTACCCAAAAGAATTTATAGATATAGGAATTGAAATGGTACGAGTTACGAGGAGAAAACTTGTAAGACGACACTTCCGGCTTGACTTATCGGACTTTTCTCTAAAATGGAATACAAAGCAAACGTCTAAACTAATGATAGGGAAAATTAAAAGTATAAGAGTTGGAGATGATGCTAGAAACTATAGAGAGCAATTGAATATTTCAGATGAGTTTCACGAGCTCTGGATAACAATAATATACGTTTCTACAACTTCTATGACAAATAGTTATAGTTTGTGCAATTCTTTGAAAGCATTACACATTATAGCTCCAAACAAGCAAAAGTTTGATGTATTTGCAAAATCACTAAAACGGTTACATGAATGGTCACGTAATCAAGAAAATTTATTGAATTGTACAGATATTCTAGAATTTTCTACAATCAAATGGAACAACAAAGTGAAAGGAGAACAAAATTTAACATTCGAAGAGCTGATCCATATATGCGACGAATTGCAAATCAATATGGATCGCAAATACATAAGAGATTATTTTAAATATACTAAACCAGAAGATATGTTTATTACCTTTCAGAAATTTCAAAACTTCGTAGCTATGCTAAGGGAAAGAAGTGAGTTGAAAACTCTTTTCTCAGAACTAGGAGTTTCTAATGGGAAAATAGATAAGGCAAAATTTTGTTATTTTGTAAAAAATATACAACAGGAAAAGTTCAGCTACGAACTAATTAGTACACTATTTGAAAGATTTTCGTTCAACAGAAATAATGAATACATAACAATAAATGGCTTAGCTGATTTTTTGACAAGTGAATATTCTCTCCCCCATGTAATTGAAGATAAAAGTGAAGATTATTACTCATTACCTCTTACTGACTACTTCGTTGCTTCATCTCACAACACATATCTTTTGGGCAAGCAAGTCCACGGGAATTCATCCATAGAAGGATATATAAATGCTTTACAGCGAGGTTGCAGATGTATTGAAATTGATGTTTGGAACAATGCTGTAAATTCTTTCGGAAATCCCGTTGTTACTCATGGGCACACGCTTACAACTTCAATTGATCTTAAACTTGTTGCAGATACAATTAAAAAATATGCCTTTATTGCATCACCCTACCCTTTGATTATATCTTTAGAAATCAAATGCTCTTCAATTACACAGTTAAAAACGGCAGAGATATTCAAAGATACTTTTGGAAATATGCTAATCGACAAACCTTTGAACAATGAATCAAAACTGCCATCACCAAATGATTTGAAATTTAAAGTTTTGCTAAAAGTTAAAAAATCCATGTTAACCACTTATAATGATCCTGATATAGATAAAATACACCCATCTTTATCTACAACATCATCTACCATCAGTGACTCAACAGATGATTCAACATCACTCAATAAACTTGTGAAAACGAGAGCACGACAAATCATAACTCCTGAACTGACTGAGCTTGCTCCTTACTTAGTTGGGATAAAATTCCGTAACTTTTCATTGCCAGAATCAAAGACTTTCAACCACGTATTCTCATTTAGTGATCGTTCTTTAATGTCGCTGATGCGTGATGAAACTAAGCTCATTTCGACTTTAAAACATAATCGAAGAGGTTTAATGAGAATATACCCTTCAATTATGAGGTACAAGTCGAACAATTTCAATCCTATTCCATTTTGGGAGGTAGGTTGTCAGTTTGTTGCCACTAACTGGCAATTATGGGATTGTGGCCAAGAAATCTCTCAATCTTTTTTCAAAAGCTGTGGCTTGTTATCTGATCTACAATATAGTGGCTATAGGCTCAAACCACAATGTATGAGATATTACAACTACACTCAAGATAAACAAGAGCTGAAGCTAGAGCTTCTACGAAACCTAGAAAAGAATCTACCACAGTGTATTGAAGTCTCTATTATTTCTGGACAACAATTACCAAAACCATTTGATTGCAGTACTGACTACACTCCATGGGTCGAAATAAAGTTTTACAATATTAAACCCATATATGGTGAGTTTTTTTCTCTCGAAAATAGATGGGTTTCAAATGAAGGTAGGCTAACAGACACAAAAATCGAAGATTCAAATAGTCTGGGAATCTTCAAAATAAAAAGTCTGGACCGCTTAAGCACTGATCCTCATCATGATGCTGTTTTCAAAACAAGAATTGCAGAAAATATGAATAATTTGTTCAAACCTTTTTGGAACGTAGGCTGCAAATTGAACTATATGACAAGTGTAAGCGACTTGTCTTTTGTTCGTATTATTGTGAAGTCTGCAATCAAGTCGAACTTGACTATCAAAAGAGTTGGTAACGTTGTTGTAAAATCACCTTCCAAATGCATCATTGGTTCATGGTGTTGCAAGCTGAGTGATTTAAAATGTGGATATAGATATATCCCTTTAACAGACGAAAATGGAGATGAAATGCAACATTCAAGTCTTCTCATAAATGTGAAGAAAACTACAGGGTAAAGGCTATATTTTTATAAATGTAATATACAAGTGCCAGTTGTTTAGAAATAAGACATTATGTCGTCATCGTCGGCTGTTTTTTGACTAGGCTCCGATACAAATTCTTTAGGTTTGCCAGCCAGAAGTTCTCTTCTGATCTCAGGACCAATTTCTTTATGTCCACGCTGTCTTATAACTTCCATTAGAAAATCTCTTTGATCGTCAGTTATATCATTTTTATACTTCTCAGCAAATGCCAAAAATGCTTTATGCCAGACTAACGGTAATGGAGGTGCTTGCTGGATTTTCTTGTGTCGAGTCATGTCAATATCTACATCCCCAAGAACATCTTCGTCCATTTCGTTGTTAATCTCAAAAGATGATTGTTTATCAGTCACAACTCGAAATTTCATGAAATAAAAAACTAAATCATCAATTGTTTGATATGGTAAAGCATATCTCTTCTCAATTAAGACTCTAATAAAAACAGTAGCAGCAGGAGTAAACTCTTGATCTAATAACCAAGATAACGCAACAGCAGCATGTTGAACAGGAACAGAGGTTTTTTTCAACACGGAAGCTGCAATCATGGCTTCACGTACAGAGCATTGTTCATCAACAAGTAAGAATAGAAAGCCTTTGAAAAATGCAGCTGGTTTATAAAGCGACTTTTTCAGGGCTCTATAAATGTGATAATTTAATTTATGATCTTCAGAATCTTCTAAATTTTGACGAAATCTTGGGTAAAGTACTTGACTAACAAACTTTTCAGCTTTCGAGGCGCTAAGATTGGAAACAAACAATCTTGTTGCTTCATAGACAGCATTCGGGGTCCATGATTCAGGTGCAGTAACATATAGTAAATCTTCCCAATTCTTAATAGTAGGTAGAACCTTGAAAAGTTTAGGAAGTTTACCATGCTTCCATGCCCTCAAAGACTCGCCTACTTTTTGATAAGCTTCAATAACCCTTGGAGGAAGGTATACTTTATCTTGATGTCTCTTATTAGGATCAAACTCATCATTTGCATCATTTGAAACTTGTGGTGTACCCTCAGATGCTTGTGCAATTTTCTCCATAATCTTATCTGCAAGATTGATTGGTTCAAATGGAATGTTATTGCCTTGCTTTGCTTTGAAGAATGTTTCAAACATTGCTATCTCAGATGGATTCATTTCATCTTCATCGATATACTCAATTTCCTCGTATTCAGCTTCATCTCTTAACTCTTCCTCTTCATTTTGATCTTCATCGTCAGAATCATGTTGAATTAACTGAAATCTTGGTCGTGATGCAACTTCATTGTAATTTTCTTCTTCTTCAATCTCTTGCTGTTGTTCTCTTGCAAGTTTAAGAACACGACGCGATGTAGCAGCATCAAGATCAAATTCATCCTTGCCGTCATCATTATCATCATCATTTCGTGACTGTTGCTTATAGACTGTTGTTTTATATTGGTTTGTGTTTTTCAACTTCCCTGCAGATGCAGCAATATCCTTATATAGAGGTACATGTTTGGTTTTATCTTTAGTATCTTTTGTTGAAACTTTACCCATATCTATCGATTGAAGTTCTTTGTGTAAAAATATTTGCACTGTGGTAGATTACACTGAAAAGATCTTTAAATTTTTTATTTGAAAATTTTATTTTTCAATATCAAGCTCTCCGAAATTTACGAGAACAAATCGATCTGGATCTAGTTTTATGTCTTGTTGTAACAGATCTTTAATAATTGAAACTAGACAGATATGTTGCGATGTGTGGGTAGTAGGATTGATTTTATACCTTTCTTATCATCTATTAGACAACATGCTATAATCTACGTTTGGGTAATATTGCTTTTGATTGACGTTCGTACTCAAATTCATTAATTCCATTCAGTAAAAGGTATTTGATTTGGTTCGTCCGGATTACTTTAATGTGTTACAACGAAATTTACTCTGAGGCACTAATCAAGAGCAGATGTACTGTAATTCCTAATGGTTGAAATAAATCAACAAACTTGGAAGGAAGGGAAAGGGAAGGAAAAAATACTGTGCAGCAGCGACATTAATATCTTTTCATGAATTATCACCACATTGATCTATAGTCGTAAATCTGACCCTCTGTAGCATACATTTATACATCCAATACTAATGGTAAGCTCTGGTAGAAAAAGAAAGGCAAACGATTTAATTTCTGAAGGGAATACAGTTAGAACACCAGCTAAGCAAGCAAAAACACACGCTGCACACAAACATAGCTATGAAACAGTTCGTGCTTCACGTTACAAAACCATTAACGAAAAGCCAGTTGCAAGAACTAAACCACTAGATGTTTTTGTATGGGGATCTGGGTCTATGTGTGAATTAGGGCTAGGGCCATCTGCGAAAACCAAAGAAGTTAAACGGCCAAGATTGAATCCTTATTTGAAAAAAGATGAAGTTGGTATTGTTGATATTGCTGTTGGTGGTATGCACACTTTGGCATTAGACAAAAACAACAATCTTTGGTCTTGGGGTACTAATGATTCTGCTGTTCTTGGAAGAGATACTAGTGCAGACGCAGATAAAAATTTGAGGGATATGGATGCAAATGTATCTGATGATGATGAAGACGGTGATTTGAATGAATCCGAATCTACTCCAGGTAAAGTTGAAGGCTTACCTAAAGATGAAAAAATTGTTAGAATTACAGCAAGTGATAATTTGTCTGTTGCACTTTTTGAAAATGGTGATGTTTGGGCGTGGGGAACATTTAGAAACAATGAAGGTATACTTGGCTTCTCAAAGGATGTCAAGATCCAGAGAACACCTACAAGGATCAATGAGTTGGAGAATATTGTTTCCATTGTTGGTGGAAAGGATCATATTTTAGCACTGGATAATAAGGGTATCGTTTATGCATGGGGTAATGGTCAACAATTTCAGCTCGGTCGTAAAATTATGGAAAGATCACTACTTTCATCTTTAGAGCCACGTTCTTTTGGATTAAAAAATGTTAAGTTTATTGGATCTGGTGACTTTCATAGTTTTGCCATAACCACCAATGGTAAAGTCTTTGCATGGGGTTTAAACCAATATGGACAATGTGGTGTTGATACTAATATTGATGATGGAGCTGTTGTTACCAAACCAACTGAAATAAAAGCATTGGCAGATAAAGAAATTGTTTACATTACAGCAGGTGAACATCATTCTGTTGCTGTTAGTGCAAAGGGTGACATATATGCTTGGGGTAGAAATGATATGAAGGAAACAGGTATTATTAAGTTCAACAAAGAAGATTGTATTCTTGATAATTTTGGCAATGTTCGTGTTTTACGTGTTCCTACTAAAGTTTTACTTCCACCTATATCTAAAGTTGCATGTGGATCACATCATACTTTGGCATTGACTGTGGATGGTTTTGTTTTTGCATGGGGATTTGCCGACACTTATGCCTGTGGTTTAGGTAATTTGGATAATGATGTTGAAAAACCTACCAGAATTGACAATACTGCAACTAAAGAATATGCAATTGAACTAATTGGTTGTGGTGGTCAGTTCAGTGTTAGTGCAGGGGAGAAGTTGGCTGAAGATGCAGTTGAGGAAAGATTAGACAAAATAGAAAAGTTTGAAGAAGAACATTAAGAGTAGATATGTTTCTATGACATTAAATTATTTATTTACAAATGTAAATGTTTTTAAGTTTATTATAGTTTAGAATTGTCATTTCTAACCAAAAGGCCACTTTTTGCTAAGTGGTCCTTGACGTCACTGACTTTGTATTCTCCTCTATGAAACATACCAGCACCTAATGCTGCATCAGTCTTAGTTTTGCTGAAAACATCAACAAAATGTTGTGGGTTACCAGCACCAGAAGAAGCAATAACGGGGATACTAACGTTTGATTTAATCATATTGATCAACTCAAAGTCATAACCAGAATTCGATCCATCTTTATCTATGCAATTCAAGAGTATTTCACCAGCACCCAATTTTTCACAAGCAACACAAAGTTCAACAGCACCTAATTCGTGAACTTTACGTCCACCTTGTGAGGTTACTTTCCAATAGCAACGAGTTTCTCCATTAGGTCCAAGGACTTCAGGTTCGATTACTTTATAAGGACATTCTTCGTTATTTGGAACATAGAACCTCTTTGGATCAACGGAGATAACAACAGCTTGAACACCATACGCTGCCGAAATAGTTTCAATCGCAGATTCACCGGTACCTTTAGAATCATTTGCGTAGAATTCTTCTGCAATACGAACTGCATCGGATCCAATAGAGACCTTATCTGCACCAGCATTGAAATACATGGATGCAACATCAAGTGCTGAGTGTTTTGTTCCATCTGGATCAACTGTATCTTTTATACCACCACCTACAGTTAATGGAACAAAGCAAGTTTTGGCACTTAACCTCAAAACATCTAACATTGGGAGATCTTTTAGGGGAGAATTTCTGAAAGAAGTAATGTTCAAAAAAGTAACTTCATCTGCTCCTTGTAAATAATACTTTTCTGCCATTTCAACAGGTTTACCTAAATTTCTAACATTTGACTCACCATCGGCACTTTTCTCTCTCACGTCGTATTGATCACCTTTAGTAACAACCAAATCACCATGATCATTAGTCCTCACGTCAAGGCAAGCAATGACTCTTTTAGTTAGACCAGTTTCAGTTCGTGAAATATTTTCGAAGAGAGATTTGTTGTCTTCAATAGAGTGTGGTATATTTTCGATAAATGCTTGGATAACCTTCAAACCAGCAACACCAGATTTTTCAGGGTGGAATTGTGTAGCAAATATATTATCCTTGGAAACTGCTGCAACAAAAGTTTCATCAAGATAAGTACATTTAGCTAATTCCCAACCTTGAGATTCCAAACTTTTCAATTCTGTTTCAGAACGTATAGCAGCGTATGAATGAACAAAATAGTAGAATGAATTTCTAGAAATTCCATAAAGTTTTGAATCACAAGTTAAGGAAACAGAATTCCAACCAATTTGTGGCACACTCTTATTTGAACTATCAAATTTCAAAAGCTTACCTGGAAGATAACCTAATCCAACAACACCAACACTTTCTTCACTACCTTCAAAAAGGGCTTGTAGACCAACACAAATACCCATTATTCTTCTTCCACTTGAAATATATTTTTTAATCGGTTCTATAAATGAGCGTTCGTGTAATTGATGAACAAAATGGCCAAAGTTACCGACCCCAGGTAATATTAATAGTTCACATGTATCTAATCTAGGATCGGAACCATGAATAATAAATTCTACTGTATGGCCCAAAGCTATAATAGCATTAGAAAGAGATTGGAGGTTTCCTGAATTGACATCAATCACATGAACCACTGCCATATTGCTAGTTGGTGTTTGATTATTTCAACAAAAGAGTGATTTCCTTCAATGTGTTGATTTTTTTTTCTTTATCAGTATCTCGACTTGAAAAATTGTGACTAATTTTGCTCAGACGTGCCCCAAGTCCAAAATTTTTAGAGAATTAAATGGCAAAATTCGAAAGTAATTTCTATTTACAAATAATATAAATGTAGTTATGAATGAATAGGTAGATCGGCAATAGAATAAATCAAAACGGAGAAAGGGAGAGACGTATGTGCATGCGCTTGAAACTTCTTGTCTAATTTTTAAGAGCTCTTCTAGCCTTTGCTGCTGCTGCCAAGTTTCTTAACATAACCTCAGTAGTTGCAAAGTCAACACAGGCATCAGTAACGGAAACACCATGTTTAAGTTGAGATAAATCAGCTGGTATTTTTTGGTTACCAGCGTTAATATTAGATTCAATCATAACACCAATAATTCTATCTTCACCGTTAGCGACTTGTCTACAGACTTCATCATTAACTTTTGGTTGGTTCTTGTAATCTTTGTTAGAGTTACCATGAGAACAATCAATCATGATACTCATACTTTCAGGCATATTTTGCTTGGCCTCCTTGACGGAAGCTTCATCGTAATTAGTTCCTTTCTTACCACCTCTAAGAATAACAAAACATGAATCGTTACCCTTTGTTGTAATGATTGCAGCTAAACCGGATTTTGTTACACCCATGAAGTGATGAGTATTTGCAGCTGCTTGACAAGCATCGATTGCAACACCTAAAGTACCATCGGTACCATTCTTGAAACCAATTGGGAAGGATAATCCAGAAGCTAATTCTCTGTGTAACTGAGATTCTGTGGTTCTAGCACCAATAGCACCAAAGGATAAACAATCGGATAAGTATTGTGGAGATGTAGTATCTAACATTTCAGAACCAATTGGTAATCCAAGGTTAGTAATTTCAACAAACAACTTTCTTGCCAATCTCAAACCCTTGTTAATGTTGAAAGAACCGTTAAGATCAGGATCATTAATCAACCCTTTCCAACCGACAGTTGTTCTTGGCTTTTCAAGGTAAGCTCTCATGATTACAACAATATCGTCTTTTAATTCGTTAGCGAGTGGTTTCAATAAATTTGCGTAATCTAAAGCAAGCTTTTCATCATGTAAGGAGCATGGTCCGACAACAACAAGTAATCTGTCATCCTTTCTTTTCACAATATTTGTAGCATCTTTACGTCCTTGGATTGCTGTACGGAGAGATTCTGCAGTTGCAGGAATCTCTTGTAAAAGTAATTCAGGTGAAATAAGTGGCGTGTTTGCTAGGATTCTCAAATCGTCGTATTCTTCAACGTTTGCCATTCTTGTGTAAGATTATAAAAGGAATAGTAACCAAAAAAAAGAATAAAACGTAAAGGAGTGAAAATGTATAAGTGAATCATAATATGTCGTCAGTGAAAAATATGGAAAATTCCGACTCACTGAAAATTTCCATGTCAAACAAAAAGCTGAGGCAAAAAAAATCAGTCACCGGAACAGGGTCTACGTTAATTTTTCCAGATCCGGAGGCTGCGAGATTTTTGTGAGGCTGGTGCCGAGCCGAGCGTGTACTCTTTCTCTGTTCTGCTGGTGTGCAGACAACTAGAGCACTGGGACTTACTGTCGTGTGCGTGTATTCCCATTACTAAAATGAAAGGGGTTGAGGATGAGTACATATCATTGCAAGAGCTTGGAGGTAGTACGGGGTCTACAGAAAGCGATGTTGGAGATCATTGGGAATCGTACAGTAACACTGGTGGATGTGGATGTGGATGGCTCGATGAGATGATTAGAAATATCAAAAGTCGGTTCGATGAACGCAATTTGAAATACCAGAGAGTTATTGAGTGCACTTATGTGGTACTCTCCATTTGTATTATGAGAATAGTGTTTGCAAATCTTGTTTTCCCCCATCAAGATGTTCAATTGATTGGTTGCGGAGATACCGATGTTATTTGGAAGGGGAGAATGGATCAGTGTGGTGTATTGGCTCGAAAATGTCTTGATAAATTTACTAAACATGAAAATGTGAAGGTAAGATGTTCAGCCTTTTGTCGAAATGCGGGTAAGGCGTGGGAAGTGATTCGATATGCTGATAAAACTATCCAGTATGAACCATTCTTAATTCACGGAATGCCTGATGAAGACGAACAGCCTGTTTACCGTGCTGATAGTTTCCCCTGTATGGCTGGAATTGAGTTAGGTTACGTTAGTGAACTTTGGGGAGGCAGTATCGAGATAGATTTAGATGATTCATGGAATAGAAGTGAAGAATTTGACGCTGATTTTCCAGCTAGTTTTAAGATAAAACCTTTGAAAGGGGGGTATGATCTCTTTGTTGCTGGAATTATCACAGGTGTCATATTGACTTTAGGTGCAGTTTTCCTAATTTTCAATGAAACATTGTTCTACTTCACAGTATTTGGGATTGTTTACACTGCTGTTGTTTTATGTGGAGATCCACCGGTTGATGTTGCTGACTTGGATTCTAGTTTAGAATTAATATCTGTTTGGATACAACGATTGGTTCCACTGACATGTTTGGTTTGGATTGTTCGTGGTAAGTATACAACTCTCTCTTCTAGAGTTACATGGATTATTGGACTTTGGATTACATCATTGGACAACCTCACTTTTGAACAATTGCCAATCGATAGGTTAGTTTGGGATGATATTAGGAACGAAAAAGGTGGAGTTATTGCAGTTGTTGGAGTTCTCTCCCTTGTTATAGCATGTGCTGTCTACCAAGCATGGATACTTTACTTGGAAGGAAAGTTGATTAAGTATGTGATCAATTATGCCATTGGACTGTTTGTCTTTATTGCGATTGGTAATTTGCACTCTCCGGGTCTAACATTGCGGATTCACCACTGGGTTATTGGCCTTGTCCTTATCTGGGGGTGCAGAGAAACTCCACCTTCTTCAACCTTACTTCACGGTTTGTGTTTAGGACTTATCATAAACGGAATCGGCCGATGGGGGTTTGCTTCCGTATTAGAGCCAACAGCACAGGTATCACGGGACCATCAAGATATCAATGTTCCTGAGCCTAAATTAGATATCAACTTAGATTCGGGAGACTATTCATTGGTTGGGTTTGATTCATGTCAAATATACGTCAATGACGTATTATTCAGTAGAGATTGCATAGGTGGTGGTATTGAGAGTGGCAAGGATAGGTATGTACGCGCGTGGGCCTGTCTCCAGGGCGATCATTGCCGCTGGTCTGATACTGTTGTCCTTTCACCATCCAGCAGGACGGGTGACAACACAGGATGAAATCACCAACACCAATACCAACACCAACACCAACGGCTGCATTGCAAACCCCGCTCCTCGAAAAAGAAACGGAGCCCATATTCCTTTCAAAAATGACAAATTTAACGCCCCAAGGCCGCCCGAAAAATTTTGCTTGGGGAAACTGGTAAAGCTCTTAGTACGTTAATCATGACGATAATGATCTGCAGACAAATTTACACGCGACAATTTTTTTCAGTAAACGGCCTGAAAAATATTTTGACATCAAATTCTGTCACTTTAGCTGACAGCAGCTACACAAGCTTTTCATTTCGGCTCTTCTCATTTCGTTTATTTCACCGTTTTCTCCGGTCCCTGTGTCCTAATCAGCTGCCATTGTTACTTAAAGTTGCTGCTATTCAAAAGGCACGGCCAATTTAGGTGATTTCCATTTATTTGAAAACATTTCAATAAACTTTGAACAAAAAAAAAAGAAAGAAAAAAAAAAGTTATTTGGTAAAAGCATAAAGTTCCTATTGTATTATGGGATTTGATAAAAGTACAAGTTTTTCCGAAGAGGACAAACATGATCATTCTTCCCCAGACTCTTCCATACTTGCAGAAGTTGACAGTGTTTCATTAGAGTCTACGCCGGAACAACAATCTGAGAATAACAAGTTTTCTCCGTGGAGTCTAACCTCTTGGATTCATTTCCTAGAGATTGAAGGCACTGAAGGCTACACGTTATCACAGCTCTTTCTAATTAATCATGATCTAAGACCAGTCGAAAAAGCACGTCGTAAATGGGCATGGTATCATTATGTCTTTTTCTGGATTGCAGATGCATTCAATATTAATACCTGGCAAATTGCTGCAACAGGTGTTAAAGCTGGTTTATCGTGGTGGGTTACTTGGATTACTATTTGGATCGGTTATGGGTTTTGTGGTGCATTTGTTACAGCTGCTGCAAGAGTTGGTAATGCCTATCATATTTCATTCCCAGTCTCATGTAGGTCTTCTTTTGGTATTTGGGGATCCTTGTGGCCAGTTATTAACAGAGTCTTTATGGCATGTGTCTGGTTTGGAGTTCAGTCTACAATCGGTGGTAACTGTGTTGAATTAATGCTTAGAGCCATTTTCAGTAATGATATGAATCACAGAATCCCTAATAAACTTCATGGCTCAATTACAAGTTTCCAATTACTTTCATTTTTTTTATTCTGGCTTTTCCAGCTACCATTCATTTACCTTCCACCACATGTTGTGCGACATTTATTCACAGTTAAAGCAATTGTCTGCCCAATTGCAGGTATCGCATTTTTGATATGGACATTGAAAAAGGCAGATGGTGGTGGACCAGTCCTCAGTCAAGGATCGACAATATCTGGTTCAGAATTTGGTTGGGCTTTTGTTAATTCATCGATGAACTCTCTAGCTAATTTTGCAACCGTTATTGTTAATGCCCCAGATTTCTCCAGATTTGCAAATAAAAAGAATGCATCCATTTGGTCACAATTTATTGCATTGCCCGTTTCTTTTTCCGTCACTTGTTTGATTGGTATCCTTGTCTCCTCTGCATCAACTGTTTTATATGGGAAAACGTTTTGGAACCCTCTTGATGTTCTCGGTCAATTCTTAAATGGCTACTCTAGAGGTGATAGAGGTGGTGTTTTCTTGATCTCATTGGGTTTTGCAATTGCTCAAGTTGGTACTAATATTTCCGCAAATTCGTTGTCCGCTGGTACTGATATGACTGCATTATTACCAAAGTTTATCAATATCCGCCGTGGTGGGTTTATCTGTGCAGCAATTGGATTTGCAATCTGTCCTTGGAATTTGATGACCACCTCTTCTAGATTTACAACTTACTTATCGGCATACTCTGTTTTCCTTTCAGCAATTGCAGGTACTGTATTTTGTGACTATTACATATTAAAAAAAGGTTACCTTATTCTACCAGAACTTTACAAAGCTTCCAAATCTTCTCCTTATTTTTACTCTCATGGTTTTAATTGGAGAGCATATGCTGCATACATTTGTGGAATTCTACCCAACATTGTTGGTTTTGTTGGTCAAACAGAAACTCATAAAGTCCCCATTGGCGCAACTTATGTGTATTATTTTTCATTCTTCACAGGATATATTGCTAGCAGTTGTGTTTTATTGATATTATCTTTAATCTTCCCACCTGGAGGATTACCAGAATGCAAGATTTTCGAGTTAACGTTCTTAGAAAAATGGCAAGAAGTTGAAGATTTTGATAAGTTGTTTGCTGGTCAGGATGATGGTCTGACACCAATTTACAGTGGTGAATCCGAACGTTGGGAAAAAATTTCAAAAGCAACTTAGTTATACTGGTACTCTTTGGTCTATAATTCTGTAAGAAAAAGAAAACGTATAATATATCACGATCCTCATGTACATTAATTTACTCTTCATATTTCTATTAGTATTATTCTATGAGATACAAGGATAGTCCTGCGAACTGGTTACAGGTTAGTTTACTAATGTTGTGATAGATAGGATATAAAATGAAGAAGTAGACTGGGGTATTATGATACCATATTGTCAGTTTTTTTTTTCCCTGTCGCCGACAAGAAAAAGACGGTCTGTGGTATTTACACATTAAAAGCAGATGATACTGATAAGCGGTCAGAGCCAAATAGGGACAATACAAGGATGAACATTATTGAATTCAATTTGCCAACGTAGAGGCCAGAATCGTGGGAAGAAAAATACCACAAATGAAGGATTCGAACCGGGCAGTGATCGCGTGAAATCATTTTATCATGTAAAATTCTTCAGAGTTGGTGTGCGGTATTTGCTTATCAGTTGGATGACTTTGCCAGTTCTCGACGTGATTGGCTGGTATTCTCTCTACCAACCGCTTCCACTTATAATGCCAAATTCAAACTATACGCAACATTTTTGAATTTCTACTGATTTAATACCACAGCTATTACATGATATAGAATTCAACCATTCAGGAAATGATTTCCAAATCAAATCTTTCGTTATCTTATCTCTTCTGTTAACTAGATATTTTCAATGTTGCTCCAATTCGTTTGGTATATTTATTTAAATGTATACAACTTGGTCCTTTTTTAATTTCTTGTGCTTTTCCCAAGACTGATTACTTGTTAATCCTTTACTCAATATATAACAATGGAATCAGAAAAAAAGGTGCAAACATTACACCAAACTACAGCTGTCACGGGTGAGGTTGACTCCCTTGATATCTCTAATGAATCAGAAACTTATCAACATGAACTAAAAGTAAAAGAAAAGAAGCCAATATGGCATTGGAAAACATGGTATAACTGGTTGGAAATTGATGGCACTGACGGTTACAGTTTATCACAACTATTTTTACTAAATTATGATCTTAGACCAGTCGAAGAAGCACGTCGTAAATGGACATGGTATCATTATGTCTTCTTTTGGATTGCAGATTCTTTCAATATCAACACATGGCAAATTGCTGCAACTGGTGTGCAAGCAGGTTTATCATGGTGGGTAACATGGATCACCGTTTGGGTTGGTTATGGTTTATGTGGAGCATTTGTTACAGCTTCAGCAAGAGTTGGTAATGCCTATCATATTTCATTCCCAGTCTCCTGTAGGTCTTCTTTTGGTATCTGGGGATCCTTGTGGCCAGTTGTTAATAGAGTTGTGATGTCATGTATTTGGTTTGGAGTTCAGTCTACAATCGGTGGTAACTGTGTTGAATTAATGCTTAGAGCCATTTTCAGTAATGACATGAATCACAGAATCCCTAATAAACTTCATGGCTCAATTACAAGTTTCCAATTGCTTTCATTTTTCTTATTCTGGTTCTGTCAACTTCCGTTTATTTTCTTCCCTCCGCATATTGTTCGTCACTTATTCACACTTAAGGCAATTGTCTGTCCTATTGCTGGTATTGCATTTTTAATTTGGACCCTAAAAAAGGCTAACGGTGGTGGACCAGTCATTCACCAGGGATCTACTATCTCTGGATCTGAATTTGGTTGGGCTTTTGTTAACTCTACAATGAACTCTCTTGCAAATTTTGCTACCTTGATTGTCAATGCTCCAGATTTCTCCAGATTTGCAAATAAACCAGGTGCAGCAGTATACTCTCAGTTTATCTCTCTTCCTATCTGTTTTTCTATCACTTGTTTGATTGGTATTCTTGTATCCTCTGCATCAACCGTCTTGTATGGTGTTACTTACTGGAACCCCCTTGATGTCCTTGGCCAATTTCTGAATGGCTACTCTAGAGGTGATAGAGGTGGTGTTTTCTTGATCTCATTGGGTTTTGCAATTGCTCAAGTTGGTACTAATATTTCCGCAAATTCGTTGTCCGCTGGTACTGATATGACTGCATTATTACCAAAGTTTATCAATATCCGCCGTGGTGGGTTTATCTGTGCAGCAATTGGATTTGCAATTTGTCCTTGGAATTTGATGACCACCTCTTCTAGATTTACAACTTACTTATCGGCATACTCTGTTTTCCTCTCAGCAATTGCAGGTACTATATTTTGTGACTACTATATATTAAGAAAAGGATATCTCATTCTACCAGAACTTTACAAGGCATCCAAATCGTCGCCATATTACTACAACCTTGGTATCAATTGGAGAGCTTATGTTGCATACATTTGTGGTATTCTACCAAATATTGTTGGTTTTGTTGGACAAACAGAAACTCATAAAGTCCCAATTGGTGCAACATATGTTTATTACTTCTCATTCTTCACTGGTTACGCTGCAAGTACTTGCGTCCTTCTACTCATTTCCCTGATTTTTCCACCGGAAGGTTTGCCTGATTGTAAGATTTTTGAATTAAAATTCTTTGAAGAATGGCAAGATGTTGAAAACTTTGATCAATTGTTTGCTGGCCAAGATACGGGCTTGAAACCACTTTTCAGTGGTGAATCCGAACGTTGGTCTAAAGTAGGCCCTAAAAAATCATCACAGGTATGACTCATCAAAAATATTTAGCTCTACTAATTTATAATTTTCTATTCAATTCTCCCGTCTCCATCTTATGCAGAAGCATTAACATTAATGTTTATATATGCCGGATACACCTGATCACCCCAGTTGTAGCAAGAATCATGATTATAGCGATATCTTAAAATTAATCTTGCATGCACGCACAAAAATTTTTCATCAATTTTTTTGACGAAATGGAAAGTTCAGCTCAATAATATTGGAAGCTGGGAAGACTGTGACTGCGTGTTCTTCAAATATTTATCTTTCAACACACGCAAAATCTGAAGTATGCCACCAAAAAAACAAGTTGAAGAAAAGAAGATTCTTTTAGGTCGTCCAGGTAACAATTTGAAGTCTGGTATTGTCGGTTTAGCCAATGTTGGTAAATCTACTTTCTTCCAAGCTATTACTAGATGTCCATTAGGTAACCCAGCAAATTACCCATTTGCAACAATTGAACCTGAAGAAGCAAGAGTTATTGTTCCATCACCAAGATTAGATACCTTAATGGAAATGTACGGTAGACCAAAGAAGATGCCAGCATATATCACAATTTATGATATTGCTGGTTTGACCAGAGGTGCATCCAAGGGTGAAGGTTTAGGTAATGAATTTTTGGCTAATATTAGATCTGTTGATGCTATTTACCAAGTTGTTAGATGCTTTGATGATGCTGAAATTATTCATATTGAAGGTGACGTTAACCCTGTCAGAGATTTGGAAATTATCAGTAACGAATTGAGATTAAAAGATATCGAATTTGCAGAAAAACATTTAGAAGCCATTGAAAAGATTACAAAGAGAGGTGGACAAAGTTTAGAAGTCAAACAAAAGAAGGAAGAAGCTCTTATTGTTGAAAAGATTATCCAACTATTGAAAGATGGTCAAAGAGTTGCAAATCAAACCTGGACTGTAAAGGAAGTTGAAATTATTAACTCTATGTACCTTCTTACTGCAAAACCATCCATTTACTTGATCAATTTATCAGAAAGAGATTTTTTGAGAAAAAAGAATAAGTGGTTACCAAAGATAAAAGAATGGGTTGACACATACTCACCAGGTGATGTTATCATTCCTCTCTCTGTCTCTTATGAAGAAAGGTTATCTCATATGGAAACTGATGAAGAAAGAGAAGAAGAAGAGAAGAAGATTGGTGCTCCATCCGTCTTACCAAAGTTAATTACTTTAATGAGATCCAAATTACAATTAATCTCTTTTTTCACAGCAGGTGAAAAGACAGAAGTTAGAGAGTGGACTATCAGGGAAGGTACTAAGGCCCCACAAGCTGCAGGTGTTATTCACACCGATTTAATGAAGACTTTTATCTTAGCTAATGTTATGAAGTTTGATGACTTGGTTGAGTGTGGTTCTGAAGCAGCCGTTAAAGCTGCGGGTAAGTTGATGCAAAAGGGTAAGGATTATGTTGTTGAAGATGGTGATGTCATTTACTTCAGAGCTGGTGCAGGTAAGAATTAGTTTTACTTGATCAAGTGCTCTCAATCAGTAATTTAAATTTCTATACACTCTGTACAGACACCGTAAGTGATAATACGTATCTGATTTTACTTATCGACTATTGTTTGTATTTTTAAATATATATATATATATATATATATATAATGGGTATCTTTTGTTAGGCCTGTTAATGAAATTTAAAATCTCATAGCATTAATGTAATATTGACAAAATTGCAAACCCCGGAAATTCAAAAAAGATCATGCAAGATTCTCTCCTGCCCTTTGCTTATATAATAAGATTCTGGCAAAGAGTGATTCAATCATCTATACGCACTACAACGAGACTTCAAATGATCAACAGAATAGTTAGTGGAACATTGAAACAAACCAGGGTTGGCCGTTTTGGCTATTTGTCCAGGAGATCATTCAAATCTATTAGTTATTTGAAAGAATCCAATAAACCTAATTCTGAAGATAATGCGGCTGCAGAGAAACCATCATCAGCAAAGAAAACTTATTCCAGACGCCCGCTTTCAAGTATACCTATAGGCGGTGAAGGATATGCTTCTCAAACAATGAAGAAAAAACCTATTGAATATCTTTCATGGAAATCTTTTCTTCTTTTTATTGCGGTTGGTGCAGGTTTGACAGCATTATTCCGTTCTGAAAAGGAGAAGATCAAATTAAGAAAAGAAGCAGAACAGAATAGAGGTATGGGGAAACCGCTAATCGGTGGGCCATTCAATTTAATTACGCATGACGGTATTCCATTTACAGAGAAGAATTTGGTAGGCAAGTTCAGCATCATCTATTTTGGTTTTACTCATTGTCCAGATATCTGTCCAGATGAGTTAGACAAACTTGGTTTAATGTTGGATGATTTGAAACAAAAAGGTATTCAACTCCAACCATTATTCATTACATGTGATCCTGCGAGAGATACACCTCCAGTACTAAAGGAATATTTGAGTGAGTTTCACCCTGATATTGTTGGTTTAACAGGTGACTATGATGAAGTTAAGAGATGTTGTAGAAACTACAGAGTTTATTTCAGTACACCTAAAGATTTAAAACCAGGAGAAGATTACCTTGTGGATCACTCGATTTTCTTTTACTTAATGGATCCAGAAGGAGAATTTATTGACGTTTTAGGTAGAAACTACGATGTGGAAGGTGCCGTTGATAAGATCAGTAAAGATGTGAATGCGTATGAGCCTAAACATGTTCGTGAAAGTAAGAAGCAAGGTGCTTTTGGTTGGTTATACAAATAGAATATCGTTTTTATTCTGCTAACCAAACTGTAAAAAGAAGCAATTTATATCATGTAAATATTATTAAATACTATAATGAAATTCACTTGTAGATACATTCAGGTGCTGAACTCATAAGGTGGTGTTTAACAAGTGTGTTTAATTCCAGCCTCATATACAATATACATGCATGGCTTTGATTTGTGGCCGTAAATTTGAGTATTTTAATTTTGCAACAGTTTTATATATTCAAAGCGTGTTTCCTCCCCTAGCTGTTTTTTTGCCAAAATTAAGTTGTGTTTGTTTATTACATCATTCCTCTTCACAATCCCTCATAACCAACTATGGTACGTATAATCAATGCAACACATATATCAATTATTAAACACTATACTAACATCTACATCCTTTTTCTAAACAGGTGCTCTTCAAACGTAAACAAATTACATTTTTGTCACCACCATTATTACCTGCTGACGCTAATGCATCAACTCCTGTATGGGTCATTCCAGAGACCGGTGAATGGTTTGTGGATTACGAAACGTATTTAGATCGAATGTCATTCTATAATATAAAAAAGTTTGTTTGCGAAACAAGTGGTAACTCCAACTTTACTTTCTTTGAAGCACTCAAAGTTGAACACAATGAGCTATTTTCCATGCAATCTAATTTTCCAGAACCTGTCAAAGAGCCAATTTTGAGGTTTATATCTTTTTCTACAGTTCCAAGGATAGATCAGTTGGTAGATCAAGTTTACTCTAAATTCAAGGATGATTACTTTCCCGGAGATAAGGTTGTTGTGAAACATATATCTAGTTATAGAGCTCATGGCGTTATAAAAGAGAAAGTTGTTTTTAACTCGAGGATGGATTCCAATGGTATTGTACAGTCACCATTCATCAGCTACCGTGTGTTTCTACCAGAAGAACAAAGTGAAATAGATATTGAAAATCCAAGTTTGTTATACCGTGAGAGGAATAGATTCACAAAGTCTTATGTTAAAACCTTTTTGAAAATGAGTTTGACTAGATCAAATAGAATTGGAGCACCATGGGTAATTAAAGAAGATGTCGCAAAACAATATAAAATTTCCTTGGATTGGCCGCCGGAGCTCAAACAGTATGATGTCTTGAGTGTAATAAACAATCCAAAATCTTCTAAAGCATTAGATATATTAAACCCTCCAGGGAATGAAATAGACTCTAGCGATACTGACTTTACTGTTGGGGATGTTGGTTCAATTAATTCTTTGAAAAGATTCAAGGATATAAAACCGGCCGATTCAGAGATGCGAAATTCTATCTCACAATCAAATGGTCAAGGTGATATCGAATATGGTATGAAGTCAACGAGGGGCTTTTCTCATACAGTGTTTGAAAATCTTAAAGAAACTCCTCCAGCATCAGAAGACATGGTCCAAAAATGGTGTCAACATTGGTATCAAATTTTGCAACGTACTACTGCTTACTTTGAAGACTTAAAGACGCCCGATGCCGCAAGAGATAAAGTGCTAAAGCTTTTTCAATTTACCGGAGTGCATATCACTGACAAGTTTGATCCAAATAACACACACTTTATTGTGACGAAGAGGCCATTTGCAATGAAAGTTACGTACCCTGATCACGATCCTTTTTCTTACGTGCATGTGAAAAGAATCAAGGTGTGGCATTACGAAAAATGTCAACGTTTTTTCAAGAGTATTAAAATTTCAAATCGAAAGATATACCAACTAGAAAAACAACATGCTATTGAAAAGGGAATTGAGGTTATTGATTCCCTCAATAACGAAAAGTTTGATAATTCAAGTTTTGTTAAAATTGCACCTGCACATTTGACCTCAAAAGTTGAAGAAGAAAGGAATGGTAAAGAGGCCACGCCGGAAAAGACAATTGACAAATCGAATGAGAAGAAATCTCATAAGGTACACATTGTTGATGATTTGGGTTTACCATCTAAATCTACAAAGAAACCCAAATGGAAACAACTTGAAGGTGTTGAAAAGCTTCCCTTTGATGAAAAAATATCAATGTCTAATGTTATCGAAGTGTGGATGTTTATTAACATGTTCCATAACGCTTTTATTATTGACACATTTACCTTTGATGATTTCATGTATGCATTACAATGGAAAGATTCATCTAGAATGTGCCCGCTGCTGGTTGAGATTTTCTGTTCTTTGCTATCTGCATTTATGAATGAGAAGGGTGAGTTACAGATAACTCCACCTATCGATATTAGTGGAGAAATAAAGCAAAAGGAAAGAGAATTAAAAGAGAAGAAGAAATTAATTGCAAGACATGCAGCAAGGGAAGAGAAAAGGAAAATAGCCGTAACGATAAACGGTGATATTAATGATGAAGATTTTGATGATGAAAATCACGATGATGATCCTCTCAGTGATGATGAAGAAATTGATGATGAAGAAGAAATAAATCACAATGCATATTCTGTTTTAGATTACAAGAAAGTTTCGTGGCGTGAAAGACTACAGAAAAGGGATTTCAAAAATGGACATTGGCTAATCATTTTGCTTGGTATCTTTTCGATAAGTGAATACATTCCTGATCTTAAAAGTAGTATAACGGAAGTATATGAGATATTATCACCTATTGATGAGACTCCCACACCTTCAAGTTTACTTGAACACTTTTATAGGGATTTGGATGCTGTTAAGAGAGTGTCAGTTCTTTCCATTTTAATGATTTTACTAATTGATGGAAATATTATAAGAGCTCATACAGAAAGTGTGGTTGAACGATCTACCAATATGAGACGTGAGAAACTTGAAATTCAAAAAGAAATCAGAACCAAAATTGAAAGCGCCCACAATGCTAATAAAGATGTTCTTGATGCATTACGCAATATTGATATCAGAGAAATTAAACAACGGATTGAAAGTCATGAACTTGAATTATTGAAGACCGAAGAAGAAAAGGAGAAGTTTATTGAATTAAAAAATAAAGGTGGAAGACCGATCCAAAATATACTTCCTCCAGAACCGAGTGCATTGGAGAAAGCAGTTGCTGCTGGTCATCCTGAATTTTTAGAGCTTTTGAACATTAGATGTAAAAAAGTTAAAGAAATTGAAGAATTGAAAAAGGCCAAACTTGAAATTGATAGAACCCTAGTTGAATTGAATTGTCAAAGAATTCGTTTTCTTGGAAAAGATAGAGTTTGGAATAGATACTGGTGGTTTGAAAGAAATGGCCTACCAAATTTGGGTAGTAACAAAGATGATGATGGTGATGATGATGAAAATGAGGAAGATGATGAAGACGATGATATGGTTGGCAAAAATAGTACCAAAGATGATGATGATAGTGATAGTGAATATGACTCTGAAACTTACCTTATGGGTAGACTTTGGATTCAAGGACCAAACCATATTGACCAAAACCATTTACATGAAAGTCAAGCTTTAGGTATGAAACGAAAAATAGAAGAAGAAGGATGTCAGATATTACGTACCGATCGTGACTGGGTTTACATCGACGAAATTGAGGATTTTGACAGGCTCATAACATCACTCAATGATAAAGGTGTTAGAGAGAGACTTTTAAAGAAGGAACTAAATGATTGTAAGGAGGGGGTTTACTCAAGTTTCAATGCACGAAAAAAGTTTTTGACTGGTGACGATAAAATAACCAAGCTCATCAAATATATTGAAAATTTAGAATCAGGAATGGCCAATGGTCAGGATTCCACTGAAGATGCACTTAAGAACGATATAGATAATGGTACATACCATGCTAATGATCATGATGATGACGATTTTCAAGGCGCTGATGCTGATGAAGGGGAAGAATACGAAGATGAAGAAGAGCATAGTGATAGTGAATCTTTGCGGAGATCGACCAGATCTATTACAAATAAAAGACGAGGTGAAAACTCTGATGGATTCTTGAGAACATCAAAGAGACCACGTATAGTACCGGAAGGAAAAAACGAGTCAGCGTCAGAAACTAAATTTGAAAACCTTATAGACCAACTAGAACTTCCAGACTCTAACGTCTCTGTGAAAGATAGAAACGAAATCATCATGAGAGCACATCAAAAGCTTGAAAATTTAGAGAAATCCAAGAGAGAAGAAAATCTTATCTTTTGGGTGAATAGTTCGGCTATAGAAAATCTCGGTCATTCACATTATGAAGGACCTCCTATTGTCGAGGCTCCAACTAAAACACGTGCTAGTAGAGGTCGTGGAAGAGGAAGAGGACGGAGAATAGGAGTCAAGCCGGGGAGGAGGACAAATTAATGATTTAAAACATTGAATTTTATACGCATAGGAACGTTAAGTGAAATAATCTACGAATTGTATAAAGCATTGTATTGTGTATCATGGTCATGTTAAAATACAAGAAAAGCTCATGATATCATTTATTTAAGATAATCGTGTTCAGCAAGTTGATGGGAGCTTTGAATTTCAAGATTTTTCATTCGCTGCATAAATCTGAAATTTCTCTAAATGATAAAAATTCATAACTTCAAGCTTTGCAATCTCTTCTATGAAAATAGACAACAACAAGAAATAATGCTGAACACCACGGTCAAAAGTTCATTAACGAAGAACAGAAGTTATTTCATTGCCTCAAAAAGGCTTATTACTAATGCTTCGAAGCAAATTCCCTCTCCGCAAGACTTGGCTAAAGAATCACACTTCCCAAAACTAGAGAATCCCGATTTACCCAACAGAGATATTAGCGCTAAGACCAAGCTTGAAAAGCCAGCCTATGAAAAAGAAGGATTTAAAGTACCAGAATGGAAAAAAGCCTTTGGTGAAACTTTTGTGTCACTATTCCGTATCGATATGGACAATGTCCGTGCAGGTACTATCGGTGGTTCGAAATATTACTATATGTGCAAAGATCAGGGCTTACAGTTTTCTGATGAACCTTTAAGTGAAACTGCAAAATTCTGGTATGAAACTTTGGGATTACCGAGAACATTTGCCATGTGGTTTCAAATTACAAACTTACATGTTTGGTTACTTTTTGTACGTATGCGTGCAATGCCTTTTAAAGAAGGTAAAAACTACCAGCAAAAACTTGTTGATAAACTTTTTAAAGACATCGAATTACGTTTGAGTGAAGAATTAAACGTTTTAAGTGGGCGTATAAGAGATACATATATGAAGGATTTTCATTCACAAATGCTTGGTATGGTATTTTCCTTGGACGAAGCACTAGCGGCTAAGAATGATGACATTTTGGCAGCAGCAATCTGGAGAAACATCTTCAATGGTGATAAAAACATTGATATTGTCAAGTTAGAAGCAGTTGTTAGATACGTTAGAATGCAACTCTATGTGCTTGATAATATAAGCGATAGGGCCTTTGGTTTTGGTGACTTTGAGTTTGTTGGACCAAATGAAACTGTTGAGTTATTGTCTGAAGCCGATAAGGAACAATTGAGAAAGATAACTAAGTTGAAGTACGACCCTCCGAATGGGAAACTATTGCCATCCCAAAGATCACAGCTTTCTCTTGATGAGTGAATATTTTGTATATAGTATATAACATTATCTAAATAATGTATTCCATACCCTGGTTGATGACCTTTTTCGAAATATATATAGATGCATGTCGAACTTGGTATATTATAATTTACGTATTGATAAGTTCCAAATTCGTATATAAAATTATATCTTAATTTTTTTAGCAAGCTCAAAGTTAAAACGTCATGAAACCTATTTCTTAACCATAACAGCCACATGAAACTATCCAATCTTGTTCTCCAGGAAGCTCCTTCATACATATCACCTACAGGTACAAGGACACTTTCCCTTCGAGCCCTGAATCTTACATCGCTAGATGCAATCAATGTCTTACAAGCTTCAGATATTCATTCCATAATTGATTTGTCCAAGAACAACATATCTTTTGTCAATATATTCCCCAAGCTTCTACACGTAAATGTTCTCCTTTTAGCAAACAACAATATCAAACGTATTTCAGGTCTAACAAATTTGATTAATCTTGAAATATTATCGTTATCATTTAACGAAATTTTATACTTATCTGATCTTGAAGAGCTTACTCAGTTACCTCATCTTAGAGGTCTCTACTTGATAGGTAATCCTATTGTAAAGAATAAAAATTATCGATTATGGTGTATATGGAGATTTCCATCCTTACAAATTCTAGATTTTCAAAAAGTGACCGATCTGGAAAGGAAATCGGCAAACGAAATGTTTACGGATCAAACATTAGTTAAATCGATATTAGAGATTGGATCGCGTAGGTTGCAAAATGATTCTAGTATAGTCGACAACAAAAGACAAGTGCTTTCAAGTGAAGACAGGCAACGTTTAGAAGAAGAGTTAATGAATGCCGAGTCGTTGGAAGAAATTCAACGTCTTGAAGAAATCTTAAATGCAGAAAATCTGTGAACCTATTATCATGTAAATTATGTAACTATAAAAGACTCTATCTATATACATGTGAAAATGATACTAATGAAGGATCGATACATTAATTTCAGATGTATCAACGCTTGTAAGATCAGGAATCTCAATATCGTCTTTTAAATGATTGTGTTTTTTTGAGTAACATAAATGGCACATTTCACCTTCTGTTTTGTTGGGATACCAAATTAAACTTGTAGTTTTGAAGCATTCAGTGCATCTAGGCGACTTGAGCTGACTCTTCAAAGCTTCAATCTCTTCAACAATGCGATCACTAGAACGTGAAGCGAGTTCTTCAAAAGATTGTTGCATCGCTTTGTATGACTTTTTAAGTAAACTGGCTCCTGTTTCGTTAAGCATCAGTTTTCCAGAATCTGAAAGAAACAATTGTAATAAAGTACGATATTCATTTTTCGGTAAGTTCATCCCTGTTGCTATTTCGTTAAGATCATAAATGTTAGAAAAATCATCATTCTGATCAGATCGTTTGTGACCATCACAGTAAATTATAGGGAGTATTTTACCAATAGCACCGGTAGTTTTAATCTTTACAACATCTCCATCAATAGTTTCAAATATTGGTATTAATTTGAAAGCTATTTTCCAGTTATCATCTAATGCACATGTAACATGAGATTTCCTCTCGCAAAACTCACATTGTGGTATTGCACCTCCATATGTAGAACATATTTCACAGATCTGAAAAATATTCTTGACTCCAACAGCATGAGTTCCAAATACCGGTTGAAGATTGTGTGACGCAAACTTGATCTCATTACACATCAATGCACAAGTGATATGACACCATCGCCCTTCACATGTACGTTTTAAAGCATCAGGTATCGACCCCGGATCTCCTTTGATTGCCTGATCCATATTAGATTCTCGCGAGTTGCATAGTAAACAAGCATATTGGGTAGATGCTAAAGGATGTAAGTCATTAGAGCATGGATCGCAGTGCCAATTATACTCACTCGCAGTTTTAATTGTATTCGAATCCAAGTCAACTCCATAACATGTGGAATGTACGTTTAAACCACAGTTTGAGCAAATTAACATCTTATTCGTGTCACCTAGTTCTCGACAGACGCAACATGTTCTGCTATCAGCACTGTAAAGAGGCTCAAATGACTTAACAGACTTTCCCTTCGATTTTTTAGCCGCTTGATATTGTTTCCATAAAAGACTAAGTTCTTTGCTTGATTGCCTCGACTGGTAAACTGGAGAGGTTAATCCGTCATCAGAGATTAAAGGATTGAAAATATCGAATTTACTAATGTATCGTGCCATCATCTTTCTTGTTACTTCATCTTTCGTATCAGCTAGAGGTAAAACACCGGATATCATTTGTAATTTCGTGTTTTGTTTTACTGGCTTTGAAATAGGCATGTCTGGGTCTACTAAACTGGCTTGTGATGCTACACTATTTGGAGTATCTTTGAAAATCAACTTTTGTTTTTTCGTGGGCTTAGTTTCTGTCTGTTTATTATCAATCTTAGAAACATTTGATGATTCCTCTTTTGAGGAAATTGCAAAAGAAGTCAAAGTTGCTGGTGGTAAATTCGGCTGGCTTTGAAAATCTGTGATATTGTACTCGTTACTTTTACCATGTCGATCATACATATGGAAGACAAATTTCTTGTTGGGGCTGTCGGAATCGGCTGCATTAATTGCTTCAAGCTCTGCTGGCAATTGGAGTGGAGGAGTTTCAAAAACTCCAGCGCCAGGAACAGAAGTCTTAGACAGAAATAGTCGTCTTCTGGCATATTTTTTACTGCCATCAAGTTTATACGTCTCAAACTTAAGCGCATCCGCAGCTTGATTCTTCACGCTTGGAGACTCGACTTCCTTAAACATTGACAATTCTTTCTCTAATGATTCAATTCTCTCCCTTAACTTCATATCCAAAAATGCATTAAACAAGCCACTCTTATTATTTTCAACCAACTGATTCATTGTTGTTTCAAGTTCAGACTTCAATTGAGAAACTCTCCCATATTCAGAGGTTGGGGCAATTTTAATAATAGGTTCAGTTTGACTCATATTTTTATCAGCAGATACAAAAGATGTTCCACTGGATTCAACAATAAAAGTAAGACCATTTTCCGTTTTCGGTTTTTTGTCATATTTCCTCTTCTTATGTTGTACTCCTGTAAAAACTGGAGATTTTTCTGTATTGACTTCTTTGCTCGATCTTTTAGTCTGTCTTTTTGATTGTGCAGTTTCAGATTTCTTCTCTGGTTTTATCTTTGATTTAGTTGTCGTCAATAATTGCTTCTGTGGGTTCGCTGAAATCACAGGAATCGACTCAGTTTTGACATTCTTTTTAACTGATCTCTTAGTTTCTCTTATAGAGGCGAAAAAGTTATAATCGTAGTCTGAATCTATAGTTTTAAACTTTTTCAGCTTTTCTGCTTTCTTTTTCGGATTTGAAAGATAATTTTCTCTTGCTTTTAGAATATACTCAGCCTCTTGGACCAATGCAAACTCAATTTTCTTTTTAGAAATATAAATACCGTTTTTCTTGTCCTGATTTTTTAGTAGTTCAACAGGATTCTCCCATTTTGCAGCATATTTCCTCCATAGTTTTGCACATCTGTAGCAAAGACCGTCATATATAGGTTCAGTTTCGTTTTTCAGTGCACCTGGTGCTTTGAACCATTCAGGACTATGATCAGTTTCACAATGGATACATTTGAATTTAGAATTGGATTTTGTTATTTTGCTGTTCGAAAAGCAACCATCATCTTGAGGATCTTCTAAATTAAAGCTGCCATCATCGGTAATTTTTGTTCTGTTTTTGGCTCTTCCAGGAAAGTTATCCCATATCTCATGACCCATTTTTGTTTTTTTCCAAAGGTAGTAAAATCTTACTACCATGGCAGATGGTTGACTTTTTACATCCTTATAAACCGGATAGAGCTCACTACCGTGCACACGAACAGAATCTTCAAACCTTTTAACTTCCTCATCGGAAAATGAAGGTTCTTTTAATGATTCTCTTGTTAATTTCTCCACTTCATTCATTGATTTACTGACAGAATAGTTGTTATTCATGAGTATTAGTAAGATAGCGTCAATAAAATTAGGTGTGGTAGTAGAGGTAAGCCTCAATCTTTCTGCTACACCTGCACATTCTTCGATAAACTTTTGAACCATATCACCCGCCTCTTCTTGCCCCATAAAATCTTCTGATGGCATTTTCCAAAGCAGCGTACTAGTTTCATCGCCTCCCCTTTCTATATACCCTTTAGGTTTTGGTTGTAGCCATCCAGGAAATTCTTTAGGCTTTTTATCTTTATATTCATCCGGTAAGGGAAATTTTTGATCTCTATAAACAGCCGATTCAAGTTGTGTCGAAGTCATTGACCTTTTGCCCTTATTATTAAGTTTTTTTGACTTTTTTGAGCTATTTCCGGATTGTGCTTCTTCGGCATCATAATACTTGACCGGATGGTCATACCATTCAACGACAGAGGAGCATTGATATTTAGAACCTAGTCTAGAAGCAGCTCGAGCATATGGACGATCTTGCAGATCTAAAGCATCCTCAAACTTTGCATGAACACCAAGGTATCTGTAAGGCCATTCTTCGATTTCCCTTCTGCGTTCAAAAGACATATTTTTGTCTGCTTCTAAAAACCTCTTGGCTGCTTGCTCATAACTCAAAGAGTCTGAATCGACTTCTTCGTCATCGTTGGCTTCATCAACTCTAATTTCTTTCCCTTCCTCATCAGCAGATTCAGCCCTGCGCTTCTCTATAGCTTCAGCCTTCATAATTTGCGAAGGTTGTGAGCTCCCTAGCATGTTCCCTCGATTTTCCGCAAGTCTCTCTTCCAATCTTTTGTTACAAGGAGCACAATACCAAGCAAATCCCCTTTTAGGTTTTGTTAGGATAGGAGGATCTAGACAAAGAAGATGATAAGATTTCTGGCATCCTGAACACGATATGGAGTCTGCGCTAGAGCACCACTGCAAACATTTTTCACAGTTTTTGGGTGAGCTGAGCAGTTCATCAGCTTTCCCAACCTCCACAAAAACAAACTCAAATCTTTTGTGAAGAGCAGTATAGTAATTAGGTGGTAAATGAACTAGCTTGCTTGTAGGTATCATGTCATACATTTTTATCATGTATCTATCGTAAAGTTTATCAAAGTAAAAACTGTCCGGTTGTTTCTTATATTCATCTAAATCTTCAATTTCAGACTTGTGTTTGACAATTACTTTTCCCCTATAGCTGGCTAATGGGCATATATCACGGTGAAGAGAAGCATAAACCAGTCGAGAATCAACTGTTCTCCTATTCAAATCTCTGGGGCGATAAAACCAACATACGCTGAAATTATAGTTTGAGACTTTTCTTGCTGTCACGGTGGCATCTTTCTTAGTGAATCCTATCACCATGGCGATATAAAATGGCTCGCTTGGTGGTTCACAAATCATATATATACAGTCTCCCTTCTTTATTGTCTCACCATTTTTCAACGTGAGAGTTAATTCATTAGCATCAATTTTGGCCGTTTTTAAATCCATCAATTCGTTGAAGTTATCGTCTGATTTTATTGGAGGTTGGTAATTTATTGGAACTATGTCTTCAACATCATAATATAATCCTGCTTTAGTATTTAATGAAGAGTTGGAATGTGGGGAGTAACTCGCATCACTTGGGGATACTTTTCGACGAGAACGTTTAGATTCAGACCTGTCTGAATCGATTGACGGTATATCAGATTCCATTTTTTCAATATAACTTACAGATTTCGTTGCCCTTCTCTTTGGCCTACCATTTAAAGCATCATTTTCGAGAACATCATCAGAATGAGTCTTCTTTGATGTTACCAAATTGATTTTCTCTTCCGTTTCAGGAGTATTTTCAGAACTATTATTTTTTTCAATCACTTCCAAGTTAGGACTCGTTAATATTACTCCCTTCATAACATCATGTTGGTCAGATATGCTGTTAACTTTCTCTTCTTTCTGTATTTCTGCAATGTCCTTGTGTAAAGACTGTTGGTTATTAGAAGAATCCACAGCAGAATGTTCAACTTTTGAATTATTCATGGGATCGTGAACTTGGTCTGACATCCAATA
Source organism: Pichia pseudocactophila (assembly GCA_039700735.1). Classification (NCBI taxonomy): domain Eukaryota; kingdom Fungi; phylum Ascomycota; class Pichiomycetes; order Pichiales; family Pichiaceae; genus Pichia; species Pichia pseudocactophila. The sequence goes on from JBBJZV010000151.1 coordinate 73,071, forward strand.
CTATTTTCCACTAAACAATATTTATAGTAATTTGAATATTGTATGGAGTTAAACTTTGAAATTGCAAACTCTGGAAGGAATAAAAGTCTGTAAGTAAAAGGGCGCACTGGAAACTTCAAAAAGCTGTTCTGGTTTGAAGCTTGCTAGCTTTAGCACACAATTTGTGTGAGGTGAGCATTTTTGATTTGATCAACAAAATAAGATTCGCTTTATAGATTCATGTTAACGAATATATTTCATTAGCACAACGAGAAAGTACATTGAACTCATATTGCATAATGACAGATAGAACAGTGCCTCAGATACCTGGAATTAGATGTCTTCCAGAAGTTGAGGTATATTTAAAGCAACAAGTTTCAACGATTCTTCGTACAAGACCAAACATGTTTCCAGGTTCTCAGCCAGTATCGTTTACACGAGAGCATTTACATAAAAATTTGATGACAAAGGACTATCTTGTTTGTGAAAAGAGTGATGGATTACGTGTTTTGCTTTTCGTGTTAGTCAATCCTGATACTAATGAGGAAGGTACGTTTTTAATCTCTAGAGAGAATGAGTATTATCATATTTCAGATTTCCATTTTCCTAGATCAGCCAAGAATTTTGATCAAAGTCACAATGGTACAATAATTGATGGTGAATTAGTGTATTCGACCAACCCTGTTACTAAAGTTAAAGAGATAAGATATTTAATATTTGATTGTTTAGCAATGGATATGACATCGGTAATGCATAAGAATCTACTCAAAAGGTTATATCATGCACAACAAGAATTTCACTATCCTTATATTCAATTACGTAGAAAGTTTCCAGATGCATGTAAAGATTGGCCATTTAAATTAGATTTTAAGAATATGACACAACCATTTAAAATTCATAGAATTTATGATGAGATGAAGAATTTAACCTATGTTTCCGATGGATTGATTCTTACTTGTTGTGATACACCATATATATCAGGTACTGATACAACATTACTCAAATGGAAGCCAGCTGAAGAGAATACGATTGATTTTAAAATTGGTCTTGAATTCCCCTCATTTGTAGATACAGATTTACCTAAACACGATCCCAACAGAGAATATACAAACTATGATGTAAAGCCTAAATTTAAACTTTATGTATGGAAAGGTGGTGATGATCCATTTAAGCATGAAACAGTGGAGGATAATATTAGACGAAATGGGGGAGAATACGGGAGTTCTTTTGTAAATTATGATGAATGGAACGATTTGGTTGTAAGCGATGAACAATGGGAAGAAATGAAGAAATCAGGTGAATCATTTAATGGTAGAATAGCTGAATGTAGGCAGAACAAGAATGGAGAATGGGAACTGCTGAGGTTTAGAGATGATAAACTTAATGGTAATCATATCAACGTTGTATTGAAAATTTTAAAATCTATTGAAGACGCAGTTACAAAGGAAGAGATAATTGCATTGGAACCACAAATTAAAGCTGCTTGGGAAGAGAGGGAGAAGGCTAGACAAAAGGCGCAACAACAACAACAAAGCTTTGTTCAAAAACCACAACAAAAGTTACAAACTAGTATTCCTGAGAAGAGGAAATTTGAAGATCATGATGGAAATGATTTGAAAAAATTAAACAATGAGCCAAATAGGGTTCCTATTATTGCAGCTACTGGTGGTAATAACGATAATGATGAATTTTACGAATCAGATGGTTTTGAAGAAGAACCAAGTAAGTTGTAATTATTTTTTTGTATTCTGTATAATAGTTAATTTTGAGCAAGATGATTTCTCTTTCATGATATTTACAAGACTTTTTCTATAGAAGAGTATTACAAAAATTTACTAAGCATAAGCTAAAATACATGAATCCATAAGTAATTTAGGATTACCATTACCTGAGAGCATATATTTTTGAGCAGCAATTCTTTGAAGTACAGATTCCTTTGAACTATGAGCAAGTTGTTCTTCAAGGTCATATTCATTATAGATGAGGTTAAATTTGAATAAATGTTCAACAACAGATTTACATTCATCAATATTAAAATTTGAAACTTGTAATTTTTTTAATCCATTATTTTGTAATAATCTATTAGCTAAATCATAATCAAATTCATCTAATTTAGAGTAAGCAAATTTTTCAAGTGGTTTATCACCACATATCACATCGAGAGTACCATTACGTACAACTCTATGGCCACCATGAGTTGCAATAATTACAGCACCAGTATTAAAAGTTTTCTCACCAGAAACAAATTGCAATAGAGTATCAGCAACTGTAAAATTTTGGAAATAAATTTTTTTATTATCTGTATTTCTATATTTTGTCATTGCATTTTGAATAAATGCAGAGAAGTTATCAATTGTTAAGTAAACAGGTAATTGATTTTGTATTGATAATTCATCCAATAAAGTAGTGAAAGCGAATGTAGTATTACTTTCTATATGAGAAGCTTTTAAGATGTAATTAACAAAATCTAATAAAGTACCATTAACTTTATGATTTGTAGAAGGTTTGAAAGCATTAGTTATTGGAATGATTTCCTTTGAAAGTTGTATTTTACTTAATTGATCAGAGTTTAATTGTTTGAATTTTTTCAAGAAAGTTTTAGTGTACATTGGTTGATCATATTTTTTAGTCAAAGGATTAAATTTAAAGTCATTTGAACCATCAACTAATAAGTCAGCATTTGATATTGGGAATAGGATTGCATTGTTTTGATTTTGTGAAAGGGCAAAAGATTGTAAATGAGCTAACAATGTTGATTTACCGATACCTGAATTACCCTTAATAATAAATCTATTATTTAAAGTTGAATCTGATGAATTTACAATATCTAATAATTTTGAATCTTCAACTGGACGGAACATAGTAAGTGGTTGAGAATATAATTCATTATATTGATTTGGTTTGAAAGCACCAGCAATATGTAATTTTGCGATACTATCAGATGGATATTTAACGAAAACATTTTTGAGTAAATCTTTATTTGGAGAATCAATAGAAGGTAATGAATCTATTGCATCGGCATCAAGTTTTAAAGCTGATTTTTTAAAATTTTTAGTTAAGATTGTATCTTTAAAAGATTTGTCATTACCAGAACCTTTCCTATTCTTTGATTTATCATAAACTGATTTTTTATTAAAGGATTTTCTAGTTGCAGCTGCAGCAAAGGAAGTTGCAGAAGTTGAAAATTGACGAGAAAGTACAAATGATCTAATGGATAACATTTTCGAATTTCCTTATTGAAAATATACTTTTTGTGTAACTATCTGAATTTATGTAAGTTCAATATAGAATTCATGTTGAGAGAGAGTTGAAGAAAAAATGCACGCGCATGGAAAATGGCAGCAAAAAGCAAGAAAATAAAACGGTGTGTCACGTGAGCCAGAGTAAGCTTTTGCATACGCAAATATTGATTATTACAATAATAGATATTAAAACATTAGATTAGATTAGATAATTATAGATTTATTAATGTAGAGGGGGGGGAGGGGAATAAAGTATATTAAATATTAAGAAAGAGAAGGAAAAAGAAAGTAATAGTAACATTAAGATTTAAATTAAAATTAGATTAAATGATTGATATGATGAAATTGTGTAAAATCTAGCTTGAATAGGAGTGAAGACTCTATTCGAATGATTTCTTTAACCAAGAACCGAATCTTTTTAATGGATTAGTTGATTTCTTTGCAGCTTCAGAGATTTTTTCACCTGCGATTTTTGCTTCAGCTTCAACGGACTTTGCACCTTCAGCAATTTTAGAGTTGACATTCTCAACAGCAGACTTGACAGAAGCTAAAGGAGAGTTGTTTTGTTCTTCAGTTGCTGGAGCATCAACAACAGGGGTTGTTTGTTCGACTTTTGGTTGGGTTTGTTGTTCAGACATTTTAGTTAATTTCAGTAATTACAGGTAAGAAAAGAAAAGAGAAGAAAAGAAAAGAGAAGAAAAGAAAAGAGAAGAGAATAGGGAGGAAAAGGAAAAGAAAACGTACAAAAGTACAAATGTACCGTAAATTAATACAGACCAGAGGCTTAGGGATACATTTCGAGAAGTATTTGGAAAACAGCGGACCTTTAAATAGGAGTCAAAATTTAAGAGTGAAAATAGCAATCACGACGTGTGCGTACGACGATTCGTTACGGTGAGCAAGATTTGAACTCACACTCAGGGATCAGTATTTTTGTTTAACCGAAACCAGCCGAGAAATTAATTTCTGTGGTCTGTGCCCAATTATATATAAGACTCGGCGGCAGATGACCATCCGACGGCCTGTCACTAATTACTGGCCCTTTATTGTGAATATTACACCCCCGGCTCACGTATTTACCAAATTGTTGCTGATGCAGTCTGTTTATTATGAAACAAAGACTGTCACGCAAACAATCGAGAAAACAAAAATACGCTTTTCTTCAAATCATCGCCTGTCTTTTTTCGCATTCACAATGGCGCGAGACTGGCGCGAACGCGGTGCCCAGTAAAACCTCTATCCCGGGTCCTGGTCCTGGTCCTGGTCCTGGTCCTGGTCCTGGTCCTTGCCAGTGGCATTTCTTGTCACAGTGCACTCGGGCTCTCCTCTCTCTGGTCACGGGTTTGTCCACTGTGTTAGGCTGTAGAGGAGTGGAGTGTACTTTATTATCATGAAATGTATATAACGACTACAGGGGAAACCCCCACCCTGACCAGCCGGGGTTTATTCTCTGTGGCTGGTACGCCACGGCTAAAAATAGAGACTCCCCGTTTCCCTCACAGGTCATATGATTTTGCTGACAGAAGGCTGTCCTTTGAGTGTCGGTTTACTCAGAGTGTGGCGGGTCTTGCAACTGTAATAGATTGTAACGTATAATTATACAGGCTGGTTCGTTAACGACTCTCGATAAAGTAATGACTAAATCTTGTTTGATAGGCTAAGGACTATTACGTCCGGATCGGAATTGCCTAGAAGATTCTACAGACGTTATTGTGAAAATAAAATGACGAGCTGTTTTCTTTTCCAGCCACGGTATTTGAGAAGCAAAACTACACTTCCAAACGCCACAAACATCGTTATGCATTCGTATTTGTTTGTTCAGTGTGTAACCATCATGCTCGTAATGCACTACATCGCTTAGCCAGACGCTTCTGCTGCAGTTAACTTCCCTCAATCGAAGCTTGAACCCCAGCTTTCAGGGCGGGCGAAAATTTAACGCCCCCCAACGCCCCAAAACTTTTATAAAGTCATCCCGCGATATCCAGAAATGGAGAAGTCACTCTCGCTGAGGATAACAGACAGTCTATAAAATACATCCGTGCACCAATATAAACATGTTTGATTTTGATATTGCCAGGTCACGTGTGTGGTGTGTCACGTGCTCCTCCTAGCGACGCGACGATTCCCCCCAAGATAAATTTAAATTTAATGAAATGCCCCTTTTCCTGCCCCTCCTATTTTACTCCCCTTTCCTTTTTCTCCCCAGTGAAATTTCAAATTTGGCTGGAGGATCTCAGACCGTGGCCCCTCAATTTCAATTTGCGCCCGGAGAGGGGAGTTGCGTGGGCTTTTTAAAGAGGGAAAAAAATTGTGAATAGTGAGTGAATTGGTGCAATTTTGGAAGGTGTGTTGGCTTTTTGAAGATAGCCCTTGTTCTCGGACATACTGTTTCCCCTATATCAACATCAGTATTTCCTTTTGTTTCTACCTAATTATACAATTTGTTATTTTTGTTCTTCACTCCCCGAAATTTTAATCATTCAATTTTTACAACTGATTCTTTTATTTAACAATAACAAAAAAGAAATAAAAATATTCTAAAAAAAAAAAGATGGAATCAAATCAAGTCAACGTTGACTTAAGAGTTGGTAGAAAATATCGTTTGAGTAAAAAAATTGGATCAGGTTCATTTGGTGATATCTATCTTGGAACTAATATAATCTCTGGTGAAGAAGTTGCAATTAAATTAGAATCAACAAAGGCAAAGCATCCACAATTAGAATATGAGGCAAAAGTTTATAAAGCTTTATGTGGTGGTGTAGGTATACCATTTATTAGATGGTATGGTACAGAATGTGATTATCATGCAATGGTTATCGATTTATTAGGTCCTTCATTAGAAGATTTATTTGGTTATTGTAATAGAAAATTCTCATTAAAAACTGTTTTACTTTTAGCTGATCAACTGTTATGTCGTATTGAATTTATTCATGCAAGAAGTTTTATACATAGAGATATTAAACCTGATAATTTTTTAATGGGTGCTGGTAAGAAAGGTTCTCAAGTTAATGTTATTGATTTTGGTTTAGCTAAAAAATTTAGAGATCCAAGATCTCATTTACATATACCTTACAGAGAAAATAAAAATTTAACAGGTACTGCTAGATATGCTTCAATTAATACACATATGGGTATAGAACAATCAAGAAGGGATGATTTAGAATCTTTAGGTTATGTTTTAATCTATTTTTGTAGAGGTACTTTACCTTGGCAAGGTTTAAAAGCTGCAACAAAGAGACAAAAATATGATAGAATTTTAGAAAGGAAACTGTCAATTCCAACAGAAGTTTTAGCAAAAGGTCTGCCAATCGAATTTACTCATTATTTAAATTATGTTAAATCTTTAAGATTTGATGATAAACCTGATTACATTTATTTGAGGAGAATGTTTAGAGATTTATTTGTCAGAGAAAAATATGCCTTTGATTACATATTTGATTGGACAATTTATAAATTTACCGTTCAAAATCAACAAAATCAACAAAAAATTTTAGAAGATAAACCTCAAGATCAAGGTCAACAAACTCAACAACAAGATGATCAAAATCAAATACAAGGTCAACAATTACATCAACAACAAAATGATCAACAAGTAATTTCACCAGTTCAACAACAAGAAATTAAACCTTTATTACAACAACAACAAAATCAAGCTGTTCATGTTCCTGATATTGAAGCAAATAATATGTTAAAGCAAACTTATAGAATTCAACAATCACAGGCAAATCAAGCACAAAATAATTATTTATATCAACATCAACAAATTTTACAACAGCAACAACAACAACAACAGCAGCAACAACAGCAGCAGCAGCAGCAACAACAGCAGCAGCAACAGAACTCCCCTCAACAATCTAAGCCAAATGCAAGTAATAATAACCCCGCTTGGCTGTAATGTTTTATAATTTTCATCCCTTTCAGTGCATTTATCGAGTTTAGTTCATTTCGATTTAAAAATAGATGTTAAAATCTCATCGATCTACTTTTTTGAAAATAGTATAGATTTTTCATGAAAATTAATAATGGTACAATAAGCTACTCTGGTTTCCTCACATCTTTCCTCCAAGAGAATTTAAAGTTGTACTATTTACATGAAAGTTACTTTTCAAATTTAGTTTTGCAAAATTTTCAATAACCTCCATCTATATCATATCTATCATACTTCACTAATTTTATCGAATTTTTGTAGGAGTTTAGAAATTTTATTTCTTGAGAGAAAGATCCTTAATTTTCCCGAACCTTGCTTTCGAGCTGTAGTCTAATTCGCTTACATCATCAATACAAAAAGTGATGATTACAAATTCAAAGTACTGCAATTATGAATCCACATTAAACAATGAAGGATATATTCTTTGGTAGCAGCAAACAGATTGTAAGGTATGGTTTCCTGCGTCGTGATATCAATCATATGAAGAATTTGATCGACTCTGTTTCGAAATCACGAATTATTGTTTTCAATAAGAATGCATCTCCAAAGTATGGATTAGAAGTTTTATACAACATTACATCAAAGAAACTTACAATTCTTGAAGTTGATAAGCATCCTTTAATTAAAGACATTTTACATAAATGGCTTGAATTTAATATCAAAATGGAAGAACATGTTTTAAACAAAACTGTTATATCATGGAATGATATTAACAATGAGTTGAAAAAAGTACCAATCTTTTGGATGGGATTTGATGATATGAAAATTTTAAGCAATAATGAAGGTACACCATTTTACAGTATTGATATTGGTGATTCTAATATTTTGAAAGAGTACATAAATTCAAAATTTATAGACAATGGTGAACATAATTATAGTAATGGTATGGTTGATGCAATATCTTTCAACAATGAAGAAAGTACAGCTTACGCTTATTCTAAAATGTTTTTAGACTTTACACAAAAGAACAATTATTGCCCCTCATGTGGTGGTCATGTTGTTGCAACAAACTTAGGTTCAAGATTATACTGTTTAAATGATTCACCCAACGAGTACAATTGTAAAGTGAATCAAACTTCAAACAACCTTCAATTCCCACGTACAGATCCTGTTATTATTATTGCCTTATATGATGACAATGGCCGTATCTTACTTGGAAGCAATTCAAAGAGACGTTCACCTACAATAAAGAAGGTCATTAACCCTGATACAGGGGTTGAAGAAATTTACTCTACAACAATGTACACATGTTTTGCTGGATTTATGGAGCCAGGAGAAACTATAGAACACGCTTGCGTACGTGAAGTTTATGAAGAGACAGGATTGCATGTTTATGAACAAGATATACGTATCGTCGAGAGTCAGCCGTGGCCTTTCCCAGCAAATCTCATGGTTGGATGTATTGGTATAGTGAGAGGTAGACAACGGGATGAATCGCAGATCAACATTGACCTTGATAAGGAACTTGACGATGTACGGTGGTTTAGTGGCGAAGAAGTTGCAACTGTACTCAATGGAGGAATCTCATATTCAGAATTACCTCTTTCAAAGACGCAAAATACTATTGCAAGATGGAACGCACCTCCAGCTGAAAGTGTAGCTGGCCGGCTGTTGAAAAGAGCAGTTGATCTACATGGTCAGGAACCAGTATTATAAAGTAAATATTACGCTGTATTAATATCATATAACTTTATTGTATATTTAACAGTTGTACCACTAATATTCTGATAATAGTAAAACATGCTCTGAGTTATATTTCAAAACGTGGAGCCTTGTATCATGACAAAGTAAAATAGATAAATTTTAAGATTTACAGAAGTTGTCCACAAGCAAATTCAAGTATTTTTCTTTTTTTTGAAAGATAGATGCCAAGTATCAAATTCAGTTGAAATATTTTTTAACAAAGTTTTGGTTTTGCTGATTTAGAGTATCACACAACTTTGTTTGCAAAACACTCAATAATATTATGTTGCTAAGTAGAGGTACTGTATTGCGTATAATTCAACAGAATTGTTGAAATTGAAAAATTATTACAAACTAACTAAAGCACCGCCATGCTACAACTTGCTTTCCACTTCAGAGATACTCTCAATCTAGGTGAACTTTTCCTACATTGATGCTGTAATTTTACCATGCTATAAAGAGGTAGCCTATTCTTTTTTCCCCATGGTTAAATCTATGCTCTACAATCGTGTTAAATAAACATAGTTCACTGTCTTAGCAGTGGTATGAAATTTTCCATTCATTTTGTATTCGTACGATTCATCCTGGTGTAAAAGCATGAAACCTAAATGGAACTTACGAGTTCCTTGAGAGCTAATTAATTAGCTAGTGGCAGATTTTTGCCTGACTAAAATTATTTCAATTCAGCGTATTTTCAAATTGAAAATAGACAGCTGGCCAGTAAGATTGATCTGGTGTGGCATGCTGCTCTAGTTGTATTTGTTTCAGTTTTTGTGCCACAAATACTATCTTTAAGAAATCCACTCGTTGAAAGAATCTTTCCTGTGCAATCTCTCGGATGTATCGAATTGTAATTTATTGCTTTTACCCCTTCACAGTGAAAAAATGTGTGTCTTGATCCTCCCGTAGTTAGAGCGTTGCAAAACACGCATGGGGGGACAAAAGCCTTGTTTAGTAGCCTCACATGAAGTTCGAATACCTCGTTAAACAGCGTATGGTGTTGATTGTGTAAACAGCATATTTGTTTTAATAGCTTAGATCATTGTGCTTTTGTGAGAGTCATGTGTTTGGCCCAATAGGAAATTGTAACATTTAAATTCAGATTTGTAGTAGTTTTCTTCGAACGTTGACGAAAGGAGTCTGAGGTAACTGCTGTGTTAGGACTCCCTTTTTCCAGAAATCTTCCGCTCCTACCAGTATAATTCCTGCTAATGCGTGAGTAATTCGTGAAAGAAAGGGGTTTTGGTCGTATTCGTTCAGTATTGGCCTTGCAAGTCACCATATCATACCAAGCTTCTAAATAAGCACCGAAGTTATGGTAAGCCGCTACTGGAGGGAGGGTGACTGTAAAGGTTGATGAAAAGTTCGTTGATTGAAATCCGTTCGCTTCTAGCGAGTTGTTTCCAGTTGGCTGTAGGTCAATTGAAATCTCGAACGGTTGAAAAACGGCATTGATGTCATTCATAGGCAGTTTCATCCTGCGGTTGTCTTGAAAAGGCTTGTCAGGATTAATGAGGTCTTCATAATGAATTTTGGTGATTCTGATATGATTCATAGTTCCTTTTTTGGAGTTTAGGCGTCAGGAACCAAATAGTGTAAAGGGTAACGACACCAGCGTCAGTCGTCGATGTCAGATAAATTTGAACAGTCAACAGTTGGCATAATTCTCATCAAAAATAATTGTAACGATAAACGAAACCTCTGAGAAGCTTCGATTTCAGTTATTACACTGAAAAGAACAGATACTACACTTGATCAAAGCCAAAAAGCAAAGAGATCTTAGCACAAGAGAATCCCATGTCTGATCCATCCCCCTCACGTAATAGGAAAGGCGCAGCTCGGATAGCAAGCCTTCCACGATGAGGTGTGTCTACGTTTTTACAACCCAACAAATGGTCGGATGGTCTAGTTGGTTATGGCATATGCTTAACACGCATAACGTCCCCAGTTCGATCCTGGGTTCGATCATTTGAATTTATTTTTTTAACTTTTCAACGCGTTAAAATTACGTCACGCCGCGATCTCTCGCCCTCACCCCTTCAAAAATTGCTCCATTAGGATAAATGTCAATAGAAACTGCAGTCGCGGTTGCGTTCAAAATTCACGAATTTCTCAATTTCAACGTCGGACTAGTTTGATTTTTGAATCATAAATTTGTTATTGTTTTCCAATTTCTCAGGCTATTGTTGTGAACTTTGTGCAATCAGCTGTTCTCTGAGTTACTGTTTCTAGTAATTGATTCATCAAAGTTTGAACACGTTCGCGTCTTTCGTTTGGTGGTTCCTTCAATCTTAATTACGTACTAGGTTAATATACTATTTGATCTAAAATTCAGTCTAAATTAGATCAACAACATTTAGATCAAGTCTTCCTTCTTCTATCATCAACTTCAGCGTCGTTTCACAATCACATCCATTTCTTCATCCCCTTCATAGTGCCAATATATTCCAGTTTCATAAGTTTGGTTTCAGACTTTGTTTTGCATATAATATATTCATCATTATTTATACCCATTCATTCCAGTTGAGCTGATTCAAATAAAAGCTTTAAAAAAATCTATTGATATCAAAAAGTTTAAAGATATAGACACTGTACTTTCTCAAACTACATTCACTCGCTTGCATAATACCGTAGTTTCCGAAATATCTCATTCACATCATATACCATTTGCCCAGCATTCTTAAGTACGCTAATTACATTCAACTCATACTACAAGAAAAATCTGTTTAAAATATGATTCCATTGATACTATTTATTTTGAGTACTTTCACTCAATTTGCTACCGCATTCCATGATATTAACCCTCGATACATAGAGAAGGGTAAATTTCATTATGTTGATCAAAAGGAAAGTGTGATGCAAAAGTATCTCTCCCAGAGAAAACAACAAACATTATTAATGAATAATATTACCCATATTTCTTCTGATGATACCCCATCTCTTACAAAGTCAATGCAAACTGAAACTATGACAGCAGGTATGACATATTTATATTCAAATAATGATGATCTAGCATTTTCTGTTAATATTACCCTTAATGCAAAAGACTATCAAGTTTTAATTGATACAGGCTCACCATATTTGTGGTTGTACGGATCTGATTGTAAAAATGATTCTTGTAAGGATAAAGATCTTTTTAATTCTGATTCTTCAATTTCATTAGATAACAGTACTTTTGCTTTGGCTTATGATTCTGGCGTTGCTTCTGGCTTCATTTATGAAGATGGTATCATTATTGCAGGATTTGAAACTGAAAACTTCAAGTTCGGTGTTGCTGATCATGTTCCAGATCTTTTCAAAGATTACGAATTCTCTGGTGTACTTGGATTGCCAGCAGACAATACATCTAGCACAGGATTAGTAAATGTTGCTTCATATTTATCTGAAAACGATGATATCAAATCATCTAAGTTTACCATTTGCATTGGTGAGTACAACAGTGATTCGAAAAATTCTGGATTATTATATTTAGGGTCCACCATGGACTCATTATATGAAGGTGAGACCTATACGTCCCCAATTATTGATGAAGCGGTCAGTCATTGGGAAATTCAAATTGATAACGTTTATATTGATGATTTTTTGATTGCTTTTGACCCTATAATTATTAATGACCAACATACTATTCATTCAAGGATTGGTTTATTGGATAGTGGTACATCGTCATTAGTATTGCCTGTTCATGATGCTGACACAATCCATTCATTTTTGTCTAAATCAATTACTGATGGTCAAAACTATGCCATCCTTTGTAATACATCTGCCATTTTTGACATTGAGATTGCAGGAAAGAACTGGACATTGACTCCAGATTTATACATTGGCAACCCATATCCTATTGAAAGTGATTTATACGGCTATTGCGTTAGTAACTTCCAAGGTATTGATTCTGTTGCTGATAAAGCATGGATTTTAGGCATACTTTTCATGAAGAATAAATATGTTGAATTTGATTATGAGAACAGATGGATTACTATTGCTGAAAGAAATAACGGTATCCATTTTGTTGATCCTCCACATAAAGCAGCTAACTTGTCTAGTGTCCAAACTACATTAACTACTGTTCTTCCAATATCTACTCCGATTACACCAATTTCATTATCTTCATCATCATTATCATCATCTATTTCCTCACATTCCAACAGTGCTCCTAAATCTACTCTTTCGAACACTTCAATAATCTACTTTGCATTTTTTGCATTGTCTTTGATCTGAGCGATTCACTATGAAGCTGGAATCACTTATTGTATACTAATTTTTCAATTTTTTCTTTTGTTTTTGTATTTGTTAATATCAATACCCCCTGTTAAGACGATAAAAAATAGTAAGTATAAATTCTATTACAGTCAAGTTATAACTCGGTTCTATATTATAATTCAGCTTTTGCCAAATCTTCTCTTCTTCCTTTCCAACCTAGAAATCTCAATCAAATCATCTTCACTTGGTTCGTAAATGTGCCAAATAGTGTAATGTGGTAATCCACCAACTCTCTTTCCCATAGCCTTAGATAGTTTACCAAATGCTTCAGTTTCAGCATGGTTCATAAATGTGAATGCAGGAAAGTTTGCACCGTGTCTGAAAACCGATGCCTTAGCTAAGATGGAAACACCACCGACACCATCCAAATCAATAATTTCAGCTGGATCACCATCCGGTTTTCTGATGTATGCAAGATGTGCTCTCCATGTGGAATACTCCGCATAACCTTCAACAATAACGTCATCTTCATTTAAGGATTTAGCAAGCTTCAGACCTTCGTGCGATTCAATCCATGAATTCAAATCATAAGGCTGCTCACGACCCAAAAATGTCGGTAGTGGTCTCCAGACATTTGGAATTATAACATCAAAGTCTTTAGTAAACTTCATCATGTATTCTAAAATATCACCAGGAGATAACTCTATATCAACATCTCTCCAATAGACCCATGAGTGATATGGTTTCAATGCGGTTGAGAGTAGCCAATTTCTAGCTCGCCCCATCAGTTTTCTTCTTATACCTTGAATTTTAACATCATGTCTATCACTAAAACCCTGTCCAATAACTTGTCCAAAATCTTTTTGATAGATTTGAATGCTTCTAAATGGTTTCTCGTATTCTTCATGGAATGGCGGAGAGTAAGCATTCTTAACATTTTCAATATATTCTTCAGGCATATATTTCAGGTATAAGTCACTAGATCCAAACACTCCTTTACCCTTACTCTGCTTTTCTCTTTCTTCAAGTATCGGAAGAAGCTTACCCTTTTGCATTGCATTTGTATATTCAGTTAATGTTTCCAATGTTCGATCGTCTTCTGAGCAATCACTAACTAAAAATGCAACATCAATAAGCTTATGATCATAGGTAATGTTCATCATATTACGAAACATTAATGGCAGAACTTTCTCTGCATTCCTTAAAGGTATAAGTAACAATACAATATCCTCATTTTCCTTACCGGTTGGTGAACTGCTGTAATCCATTAAATCATATAGCTCAACACCATCAGGCAACTCTTCTTCTTGATTAGGTGGTTGTGCTAATGCCTTATTAGCATCATCTTCAAGTTGTTTGAGATCAATATTAGCATTCGGATTGTGAGCTAAATTCGTTAGATCGTGGTCAGTTCCAGATTTGAAAATCATTATAAGAAATAGAATAAAAAGTGCAAATCCTGATAAGGATTTCACTAAGAATGCATTCTTTCTATTCTTTTTAGCATCTGGGTTGAAAATTTCCGAATTGCTCATGGTAACGGGCAAGTCTGTCTTCTTTCGTCTCCATGTATCTCGAAGCGACATGTTTTATTTACCTTCGGTTTTTCCCTGATTTATGAATTCTCTCTGGAATGATCCTTTTTTTTTGGTTGCTTTTTAAGGATCCTCCAAGTGAAAATCAGATCTGCCGAGGATTTATTGTGAACGAAAAAACACACAGGGTATACACATCGACGTGCTTCAAAAATAGAAATTTATGATCTCATGGCGGATTCAAAATGGATGTTCTCGAAATTTGAAAAATCAAAACAGTCCGGTAAAAACCGGTTAGACAGCTAACCAGGAAGCAAGATACTTGATAAAGCATGAAATTTGATAACATAAATCTATGTTAACAATCATGTAGTTTAGATATCATTCAGAAACGAAATGTGTTTGAAAAGGTAATGCTTGTAGGTAAGTTTGATAGTTCAATGGACGAGTTTGCATTCAATACATTTTCTTGTTACATGTTTTTCTTAAATCAATCACTGCACAAGGCTAATATGGCCTTTTAAAAACCTTTATTTTTATGTTCTTACTTGATCTAATTTGGGCTTGGGTTCAAAGAAGAGCATGAAAAGTAATTTCATTTTCAATGACGTCATGTCGCTATATTTGAAGGTGTTGGCCTGTCTATACATATTATTAAGTGCAATTAAAGGAGTTGTATATTCCAACTAGATCTTTGAACTGAAAGCTTGATTAAAGGAAAAGTGTTAGATTTTTCCTCTACACTAGTCTTTCGACGAGGTTATTGGCCTCCGGATCAAACCATTCTGAACGCAACACATTCCAAACATCTACAGCTAGTTCTTCAGAGCGCATTTCAGTCGTTGCCTTTGCCTCAATATATACTTTAAGTTTTGGTTCTGTGCCAGAACCTCTCGCTGTGAACCTAACAGATTCATCTTTTTGGTTAGTAACAAGTTTTGCCGTTACCATTTGTGATGATGGGTCTATAAAAAGTGTAGGTCGACCATCAGGCATTGATGAATCGTAACCAATAGTCAAGTCTCTCCATTCAGAAACTTTATAGTTACCAATTTGATTGGGGTATAGTTTATTAGTCAAAACATTCTTTTTCCTGATTGTTTTGTTAAAAATTTCATCCATTACAAGTGGATTGGGTGTGATATAATATCCATTGCATTGCCTAAAGAAGCCATATTCATTGTATAGCTGTTCAAGCTTCTCTTGAGGGTTTAAACTTTTTTTCAGTAATTGGTTGTAGAGCTGCAAAAACACAATCAATGCAGATATGCCATCCTTGTCGTGGACTGTAGGAAACATGAACCCAATAGCTTCTTCATATGCAAATGGAACTACATAGCCCTCATTTTCAAGATCGATTGCTCTGTTTCCAATCCATTTGAAGCCTGTAAGTGTTTGATCAAATTGAAAACCTTTTGCCTTTGCCATCTCTGAAATTAATTGAGATGAAACGGTCGAATTTAACAAATAGATTTTTGAGAGATCCTTATGTGTCTCAATTGTCTTCTGAATTACATAATCTGCAAACAAAGTACCTAATTCATTCCCTGATAATTGTTTCCATTGACCATTGGGTAGTTTAAAAGCTGCTGTGAATCTATCTGCATCGGGGTCATTTGCAACAATCAATGAAATACCGCGTTCATCAGCAGTTAAGATGGACAAATCCAAAGCTCCTTTTTCTTCAGGATTAGGAAATTTCACGGTAGGAAAATCAGGATCTGGTTGTGATTGTTCCTTTACAACCAGATAGTTGCCATTTTTGGTAAACGACTGTACAATTTTGGAAACAAAAGAAATACCTACACCATGCATAGGAGTGTAAATAAACTTAAAATCACCTAGCATTTCTGGCTGCAAGACAGAAAGAAGATGAGATTGATATTTCCCTACAACTTCTTCAAAGCAATCAATCAGAAGATCTGATTTTAAAATTTCAGTAGTATCCCAATTTTCTTTAAGAATTGGAGTCAAATTATTAAGAATAGAATTTTGAATGTTATGATCATATGGAGGAATAATTTGACAACCATTTTTCCAGTATACTTTGTAACCGTTGTCATCTTTTGGGTTATGAGAGGCGGTGATCATGATACCTCCGAGTGCTTTAAAAACGTCGACGGCAAATGGTACCATTGGTGTCGCACAATTAGCTGAACCAAGATAGTAAACTTTAAACCCTTTCATTAAAAAAATACTAGCAGTAATTTCAGCAAACCTTTTTGAGTTATGTCTGTGATCATGGCCAACGACAATAGTCAACTGTTGTTCATCATGAGCATCGTACTTAATATATTCGGCAAGACCTTGAGAAGCTTGCAAAACCGTCACATCATTCATTCGTGAAAATCCTGCTTCCATACGTGCACGTAATCCTGCTGTTCCAAATACAATCCGGCTAGAAAGTAGAGTGTCCAGTGATTTATAGTCATCATTTGCAATAAGATTTGTTATCTGTGCTCTTGTTGTTGGGTTGACATCGATACTAAGCCATTGCTGAGCCAAATCATTAACATGTTGCCTCCAAGAAACGTTTTCCATAATTGAAGATAGAAAACAAGCGGTGAAACGGTTACTACTGCGGCATAGAGTTGGAACGGACTTGCTGAAATTGTTTGGGTTGCTGCCAATTGCCCAGACCTGGTTACAAAGTTACATTAGGTCTTCTCGCGAAAAAGGAATATTTCCTCTTTGGGGTTTAATTAAACAAAAAGTGGGCCTTAAATCCATCCTATTATTTCACTAGTGCCGTTTGTGTTTCAAATTGCTCCTGTGATCTTGAAAGGGCTCTTCACTTCTTTTGTCACTGTTTTTCTTCTTTTAAATCATTTTTTTTAACTTGTTTTATTCCCTGTTCAAAAGTAGTTTCATCTTTCTACTTATGAGTCAAGAACAGTCGATGATAATTGTGGAGCCCAAAACTCCTACTATGAAAAGACGTAGAGGTCGCCCATCAAGCAATAAAAAACCTTTAGCTGTTCTTGGGGAGTCCTTTTTCTCTTTAGAAAAAACTGCGAAAAAGGAGAATGGTCTAGAACCTAATGAGAACGAAACTGCCAAGGTGAGTGAAGCGGCATTGCGAAAAGGTTTCAATTCCACACCAGTAATGAAGCTTAGTCCTTTGAAAAATGTCAAGAAAAATAAATCCGTGTTGCTTGATTTGTCCAATAACAAGGGTAACAGTAATTCAACAAATGTTACAATCAAAATACAAACGGAAACACCAACTACCAAAAGTATTTCTACTAATAGAATTTGTGAAACTCCAGATCGGAAAGAGAAAAGTTTTGATACCAGCCAGAACACCAATACAATATTTTCATCGCCAATGACAAATATAATGTCCAGTGAGATGAACTATAGGGATTCAACACCGCTCCAAACTTCACCACTTCCATCAAATACAGTGAAAAATGTTCAAACTACTCTTCAGTCATCTCCCTGGATGGGGTACGAGGATCAGTTTAATAAATACATAAACTCATCACCGATATGTATTTCAAAGACTCCACGAAAAACAGAAAGGTTTTCCAACAAAATAACGAAAACATCTAATGTCAAAGTTACAGATAGAATTGATTTGTCTCGATATCGATTTAATTACCAATATAGGATAACTTTGGACATTAATGATTTTGGAGTCGCACAATTGTATGCTAGAGTATTGGAACTCAATACTATAACGCCCAATTTTAAAAATGAGAATAGAAGTCGTCTTACTACTTGGAAATTAGCAGGGTTTGAAATGCCTGCGATTGAAAGTCAAGGTGATTGTACACATAAAGCGGAGTTTGGGAATAATGATGAATTTGATAATTGTATCAATTTTGCATTTGAACAAGGGATTTATCAAGAAGGCATTGTACCAAGTCGTTTTGAACAGTACATGGAGAACTGTAAGAGGTATAATCAGGAACGGGAAGAGATGATTCAAAACTGTATGAAAAATGATGTTTTTTTCACAGCACCAATGAGGTATCCACAGTCAGTACTAAATTCACCGAAACAAGAGAGAACTAGCAGAATGTGCCATAATGAACCAGATACGAGAACAGTAAACATCAATCATATTATACCCGACAACAAGGGAATATCTGCTGGTGTACAACATGAGTACAGAAACAAACTTTACACTGCGGGAACTAACATACACGAGGACGACATTGAACTGAACATGGGTTCCATTGTGTTTCGACCCAACGATGCACTAAGTGCACTACGTGATATTGTTCTCAACGATACTGGGGTGTGACGTGAATCTGTAGACCAAACCAAGCTGAAGCAACCGAGCCTCCCACGTGACAAACCAGCCTCCGCCCGCGGCTCATTAATTTAAAGTTGAGAACATAATTTCCCTGCCCATTTCGTGACCGATTTCCCCGCAGGAGTTCGTGACAGAGTTCGTCATTATATAAAGCTTTTAGCATAAGTTTAACTATCCAATTATTGCTGAGAGTTGTAAAATACCAATAGTATCTACCATGTCCGAATACAAGCAAGCTATTTCACTAGTGGACTTCCAATTAGCCATTAAGGACTCTTCTGATGAACAACTACACTCGATTTTTGAAAAGCTACAGAATTCTATCAGTAGACTTGAGGAATCAAATCATTTAATGGAAAAACTCATGAATAAAGAACAGCGGGAAAAAGTAGGATCAGGAAGTGAAAATGAAGAGGATGAATTTAATCCGGTAACTGATGATGATATTAAGATTTACAAGGAAAGCATAAAAGAAAACACATTTGTTATTCAAAATCAGCATGATAGATGTAAGATAATCGAGGAAGAATTGAATATAAGGAATTTACCAGTAGCGAAGAGCTCTACTGACATCAAAAATTCGTCACTTGTTGATTATCCAAGTTTTGACACAGGTATACCAATTAGTACGGATAACGATGTATAATCAAAAGTGTAATTAATCTATAATTGAAATTATGTAATAATATTTGGGAATGTAATTTCTACTAATTACAAAAGTCCATGCGACTTTAAGTATTTAATTAACCAAATAATTTGTGCGATATTGGCAATGACGTAAATCACAAATATAATAGCGAAGCAAATCATGTATTTAGTTAAAGTATCTTCATTTTTATCTCTAAACTGTGGTTCTGTCGTTTGCAACATATCAAGATATTGTTTTAGAATTCCATCAACTTCTTTCTCAATTTTTATCAAATTTTCACCAGCGGTATCAACAATTTCAGAAGACTCATCATAAATTGATGAAATAGCATCTAATCCAAAAGCAAATTCAATATAAGCATCAACGGTACGAAGATTTGCATTCCAAGATTTATCATATTGAATATTCTCTAAACAAACATCAAAGTATTGTTTATTAAAATAATCTTCACTCTTATCTATTAATGGATAATCTAACAATACATTAAGATATTTATCATTCACTTTAGAAATTCTTCTTAAAACATCAGCATTTTTATCTAAAAATAGTATATTTAAATACTGTTTCCTTGAATCTGAATCTAGATTCTCAAATGTAAAGTGTAAATTGATAAACAAACCATTGTTTATATGAGAATCAATTTCATCTTCATTGTAAACAAAGTATTCTTTGAGGTAATATCTGACACATCTATGTTTCCCGACATAAACTCCAACTAATTTATCGATCTTCTCCTTTATTATTTCAGCTTTTCGTTTTTCCCTTTCTGCATTATCTATTGCGTACAGTTCTTGATGCAGCAAATTCAGCTCGGTGACAAGTTCAACAGAATCTGATCCGCTTGGCGGCACTTCAATCCCCACAGATATAACAGCAAAAGCTAGTCGTATCAGAAATATAAGAGATCCAAGAAAGAAATTTAGATTCATTGTTATCGACTAAGTGACTGAACTAAATCAGTAAAGAAAAAGGATGAAGAGAAAAAGGTAAACAGTTATATACATAGATGACGTTAACAACGGTTGATCCAAATTTTTATTTAACTATGGTAGGTCTAAAGTTTGTTTCCGCCAGTTGATCTGGATAAATTAATCTTCGATACAAAAATTTCAATTTCTTCATGCAGATCTCTCTCGCGACAGAGAGCTTGACACACATGATGGTTCTCAGTTGATTCAGCCCTGCTGATACGCTCCAGATACACAAACTTATTGTCACAGAGACTGTTATAGCTGATATATCAGTATGGATAAAAATATAATACAACAGTTTGTACTTGAAAATGTCAATTTTAGTGATCAATCCAAACAGGCAAAGAAACGAGCTAGAAATCGATCAACTGTAGTCTGCACAAATTGCAAACGTTTGAAGACAAAATGTGATATGAAATTACCATGCATGAAGTGTATAACGACAAATAAGGCAGAAACTTGTAAATATCTAGAATTGACGCCATCCGATCCAGAACAAAGGGGTAGTTTCAATGTTTTGCGTCAATCAAATGAAATGCATTTAACAAAGAAGACATCACTCACTAAGACGAATGTTCCTAAACGTTCCATACAGCAAAATGAACCATCTAATAATTTAACTCAAAACATAGCTATTTATTCCACGAATGGGAATACCTCAAAGATTCAGCAACAGAAGAAATGGAGTACAGAAACTCTTCAAATGATGGTGAAAAAGCTTTCACTACAAACTAACGAGGATGAACAAAATCAGACACTTAATGAACTTAATAAAGCTATTGAAGATTTGAAGGGAATCCTTTTAAATAAAAAAAATCTTCTTCTAGATTCGAAACTATGGAATTCATCTGTTATGACATCATCATACGCAGATTTTGCATTTGACCATAAGGCAAACCCTTTAATTTTCCCGGCTAATTTGTGGGGGGACAGAGATTTTGTGTATTTAGCAAAAGAACTGTTTGAACCAATGCTAAAACTTTATTTCAAAAAATGGATAAGCGTAAAAAAAATCTCTCATATTAGAACTGATCTTTCATATAAAGCAAATCAACAAGAAATAAACGAAACTTTAGCAAAATTAAAACCATATTTTATTGATAATTACAATGCTATTTTAGAACGTGTTTTATACTTTAAAACTGACGTTGCACCAATTGCTTTTGCACAATATTTAAACGATGAATTGATCGATTCTATCATGAAAGAATTTTTGGATTTTGATAAGTTATTATACTATAATCAAATATCTAACACTTTGTTTGAAGCTTGCTTTGTTTTGGAAATGATAGATCTGGCAAATACTTTTAACGCTTTAGGTAATCAACCTCCTTTTAGGTACAGTCTCACCTCCACTTTTGAAAACTTGAACGAAACTGTTATTATGTTGTTAAAATATCAATATTCTAACGAAAGAAGTAATTTTCTCGCCTTCTTAACTTCAGTTCTGACTACACTCAAAACATATTATTATAGCGATGATTCATTTGGTGGCATAAGTGAAGAGTTGACATATCCTGGATTTAGGGAGCAATTAGGTATACTCTTTCAGCTAAATTTTCATCTTCCTTGTAAAAATTTAAGACAAGGTACTAAGACTAGGATTGAAAAATACAAAAATTATAAGATAGATCAAATAGCAATTTGTAAAATTTGGAATAGATTCCAGAAGATTGATGCGAATTTGTCTGCGAAATTAAGAACTCCTTTGTTAATAAATTACGATTACTGTGAAGAACATCATGTTTTAAATCCTGAAGATTTAGTCGATGTGCTGGATAATCAGTTTGTGCTTTTGAATAGAAAATTTTCATATTTACTTAACTCTAAAGATGGTGCTAGCTACAGGAGCTTTATGGAGGTTGAAGCAGAAGTAATTATGATTTACAAAAAATTAGGGAAATTTAAAGAAGTCTCCAATTTAAGCAACAATAATCAATTTTTCCTTCGCAATGAAAAAAATTGGTTTGATCTCAAATTGATTACAATCAAAGGTGCCTTTTTATGTTGTACTTTGTTGTCTGAAAGATTAAAGAAAAGCAAATTTTTGGAGAGTTTTCCTAACTACAATTTTGATTGTGAAGAGTACCAAGAAATTAGACGTATAAGAGGTGTGGCCAAAATTAAATCATATTTGATTTTTATTTATGTTTTAAGAATTATTGAGGTTGTTTCAGTACCCAATGTAATCGATCCAGCTCTTTTGCTTTGCATGAAAAATGATTTGGTTACTTGGTTTGGATTTGCTTCACTTTCTCTACTTGATAATATAACTAGTTCAGATGAAGAGGATACTAGTAATAATTTTTCATCTTCAATAGATATTTTCACTTATTCTTTAAACGATTTGGAACATTTGATTCTGGATGATAACCGAATAAACATTATTTATCAAAAAAATGAACTTGATTTCAGAGAGTATAAAAAACTTTCAAAGTTACTTATGCAGGTTTATCATACAACATCACATAACAAAATAATGTCATCTTCATTTGATTATTTTGTCAAATCCAAAGTCTTAACGTTAGTTTCATATATCTTGCTTGTATTTGATGAATTTAAGGGTAACCAGAAGAATATAACTAACGCCAATCTTTACACTGTTATCTCTAAGCTAGTGAAAGAGCGTATGCATGCTTTTCAGAGTGCTAAAGATAATTTGAAACGTGATTCCTTGTTAAGACTGGTTGTGAATCTCGATGATTCTGATACTTACGTTCCATTGGCCAATTCCCGAAACAATTACAATCAATATACAAACTCATCTGGTACGTCCACATTTACCAACAGTAACATTTCAAATAATATACAGTATAACTACAACAATGTGAACATACCTGAAATTTATACTAAACAAAACCAGCGCAATGAAAATGACATCAGTTCTAACATGGGCTCTCCACAAAGAGCACCTTCTGTCATAAATATACCACCGGAAAGTCTGGATTTATCTAGACTGCCACCCGAAGAGCTTATTGGAATGATTCGTCTTTTCATAAACGACGACAGATTCACCACATACATTACCCAGTTGGGTACGGAAAGTCCAATTGATTAGAATTTAAGATAATCTAATATTTTGCCGAATTTGATTACAAATATTGTGCATATAAACAAAACCACAGTGATGAGATGAGCCCACAGCCGCGCGTACGTGTAAAATTGTAGCAATTTTGATGTGAAAATAGCAAGAACTTTGGTAGCTATTTTCCTTGAATATGATTGATTATGTGCCCCAGAAAGTTCCTTATCTGAACATAATATTTGATTGTTTATAACCCGCAGTACATCTGATGATTAATAATCGAAACTTTCAAAACTGAAATTTGAAGACAAAAGGGTCTAGATTATTATGACTCAATCTTCAAGCTTACCTCGGGTGAAAGCAAGTTAAATATTTTTTTGGTTTTGAAATCACAAATATACAATCCTGGATGCTAGCATTTGAAGTTTGAACAATTGCTCTTGAAATAATTTTGTGTAGATTAATGGATAACATCAAAAAGTTCAAATAAATCAATATCTTTAATACAAACTTGTTTGAATAATTTTTGGCTTATTTTAGTATATTTGTATCAAGAAAGGTGTTGATATACGATAATAAATTGATCAAAAGATTAATTACCTGAACTGATAGAGAGCTTGCTCGCAAAATAAGTATTTTACAAATTTGAATAATTTTAACTGATCGATTCTGTTGATACATTTATTACTTTCTTCACCATATAGTCACTCTTTACTAGAATGCGAAGCCCAAGATAAAAACTAAGTAAAATTAAATCAGCAGTTATTCATAACCCATACTATCAGTGCCATCTACTTACAAAACAAAAAAAGACTTCGTTGATGTGGCCAAACTTGCTGTTTGCTACCACTACAACAAAGCACATTTTGCGCCATTGTGTGACAATCAAGCAGATCAGTCACATATATGGTAACAAATTTAAAATAAAACACAATTGGAACCCTAATAAATCTCCAATCAACTTTGTTGAGTGCACCACTCGTAACTAAAAGTTTTCAATCATTACCTAAATTCAATTATTAAGAGAATCATATTTCAGATGGCAGCATCATTTTTAGCCCCTAAGGCAAATGAACTATTCC
Source organism: Pichia pseudocactophila (assembly GCA_039700735.1). NCBI lineage: Eukaryota > Fungi > Ascomycota > Pichiomycetes > Pichiales > Pichiaceae > Pichia > Pichia pseudocactophila. The sequence goes on from JBBJZV010000151.1 coordinate 97,626, forward strand.
ACGCTAAAAGACTGCCAAAACTATATTTGGTTACAATATCTGTCCTACTACCGCATGAACATTCTAAAAATTTCTCAGAACAGTATGCTGTGTTCTTTCGTCACGTATTCGACTTAAATGTGTGCTCTGTATTACCAAGAGTAATTGGAAGATTTGAAGTTTTCCTCTTTTTCTTGGATGGAGATATTAAAGGATGTTCAAACAGTTTCTTACGAGCAGCTGAAAAGGATGTGACTGAAAGTTGATTTTTCTGAGTTAACCAGGGGCCTTTTGAATATCTATTATACCAAGAAGCTAAACAATCATAGTTGAACGTAGCATTTGGACCTTCATTGATCATTCTGTTGAGTTCTTGCGTGACTGTATTAGCAAATTCACTATCGCCATTACCTGGAGCAATATGTGAGTATTCTTCAAGTAAAACTTCAGTGAAATATGCTTGCCGTAAAGTTAGACGTGGGAGAATTTGGGTATCTAAGATATGATTGAGTTGTTCACCTATTTTTTTCAGGTCAGCCAGAGTACGAGGCTTATTCGTTCCAAAAGTATTGACTGGATTAAACGAATGAGAAGTAATTTTCCAAATAGTCTCGTAATAAGGACTAGGATAACCGGCATAGTCTTCATCCAGACTTCTAATAAACGCCATGAGAACAGGTAAATGATCATTAATCTTATAGTTTGGTTTTCGAGTGTGTCCAATTAAAGTCTTTGTAAAAGCTGTTGCATCAGGATGTTCATATATAACATCAAGCTCAGGTCTTTTCTGTATAAACTCGGAGTAAAAGTTGGTAAACCTGAGAAAGTAGAAGATAATATTTTCACAGATCTTGATCAGATTTTGGAAATCCCAGTAGGTAATCTCGACTCCGTCAACAATAAGGAAGTCTTTATTAGGTTTGAGTCCTTCAATCCATATGTACTCAGGATTTGGTTTCAATAATATTGGAAACCACATCTTAAAAAATTGTGGTGCTTTTTGACAAACTTGAAACAGTTCCTGTTCGAAAGTTTCCAAAAAGAAAATATGACCCTGTCTTTCCGAGTACTTAGTATAAAGACGAATCTTGTTATTATCATTGTAGAGTGACGTATAATAAGTTTCGAGCGCTTTGAAGTTACGTGACACAACTTCTTGAGGGGTACAGGATGTCTTCTCATTACTATCGAGTTTTGGAAATTCTATGGCATTATGCTCATTCGAGATAGCTGTTCCATCATCGTAAACAAGGGTTTCTGAGGGGAGAGGAGACGTTGTTGCCGCAAAGGTGTGGTTCAAAACCTGAGTTTCAGTTATCGATTGTGAATTTTGAAGAGTGTCAGATGACGCTGAAAATAAATCTTCAACTTTCAGTGCTGGATCGGATATTAAGTTAGGTGCTTCAACAGCGATAACAGGATTGGAACCGAATTTTGAACCAACAACTGGAACATCCAAATTCGAAAGATTCTCATTTTGATTGGTATATGGCATTTTATTTCTGATTTGGCTGTATTACAAATTTTCAAGTTTTCAAATACAGCAGTGAGTCAGGATGAATTACAATTTGTTATATAGAAGATCTTTATTGTGTAGGTCTTTAATATTACTATGCTCAAGCATCAACATCCCGGCCAAAACCTATAATCTGGTGTACTGGCGTGTTATTGCTTCACGTGACATGTGGAAATATTTGAATTTACAAATTCGCAATGGCATTGCAGATGCAAGTCACGTGTTGGGTGAAGTATGGTTAAGCTTAACTTCTTTAAAGGCTGGTTTTATTCCCCTGAATTGCTTAACAGTTTTTATCTAACCTCACTAACTAAGAAATGTCTGAAATTAAAGAGATAAGAGCAATTGGTGTCCATGATTTCAAAAACTGGCTTGATGCTAAAGAATTCACATATGAACCACAAGCAATGAGACCATATGACGTCGATATTAAAATTGATGTTTGTGGTATTTGTGGGTCTGATGTTCACGTTGCTAAAGGTAATTGGGGTGTGAAGTATTCTCCAATCTGTGTTGGTCATGAAATTGTTGGTCATGTTGTTGCAGCTGGCCCTGAATCTCGTTTCAAGGTTGGTGATAGAGTCGGTGTTGGTGCACAGTGTGATTGTTGCCATGATTGTAAGAGATGTAAAGATGGTAACCAAAATGCCTGCAAAAATAACATTGGCACCTACTTTGGAGTTTATCCATCAGGCAAAGTCACTCAGGGTGGTTATGCATCCCACATCAGAGTGAATTCTGAGTTTGTATTCAATATCCCAGAAAACATGGATAGCATTCATGTTGCACCCCTTTTATGTGGTGGAATTACTGGATTTAGACCAATGCTTACTGCCAATGTTAAGAAGGGTACCAAGGTTGGTATTTCAGGTATTGGTGGTATCGGTCATATGGCTATTCTATTTGCAAAGGCGTTAGGTGCAGAGGTGACAGCAATCTCCAGAAATGACAAGAAGAGAGAACTCGCAAAGGAACTAGGAGCAGACCACTACATTGCGTTGGACGAGGAGAATTTTTCCCAAAAGTACGAAGATTCACTTGATTTAATCATCAATACAGCGTCATCCTTCAGTGGTACCCCAATGAGTGAAGTGTTGAACTTACTTACCGCTTATGGTCAACTAATTTTTATCACTGCACCTCCAATGAACGAAAAAGTCGAACTGGTTCCGTTCCAAATGTTGTTGAATAACATTTCAGTAGGCGGTTCTGGTATTGGATCACCAAAAGATATTGAATATATGTTGAAGATTGCAGCAGAGAACAACATTAAGCCATGGGTTGAAACCATTGATATTTCGGAAGAAAATGTCAGTAAGGCATGGGAGAGAATGGACAAGGGAGATGTTAAATTCAGATTTGTTCTCACTGGTTACGATAAATATTTCAAATAGTGTAGCGTTATCTTATGGATTCTTTTGAGTTTTACTTGATAATCTACTGTTTTTTTTATCAATCAAACTACTAAAAACTGAGTGAACAACTTTCAAAGTACATTTGAAAGAATTGACTATTTATATGTATGTTAATCTGTCGGAACATAGGTTACCCGCATTCGGTTTTTAGGGAATATTCCTGGACATTTTTCATACAAAATGTGATTAGATATTTCTCGACAGGAGACATGAACAATGCTTGCTATTTCAGGAATCGTACGAAATTTGGTCATTACCTTTCCATTTTAGGTATAGTAGGTTACGCATATAAAGCCTGGACGATTCCCACCCAACCTCGATAGTTTTCAACTATTTGAGTTACACTCATTATCTCATTTAGTTATTTCATTTTATATCTTTCGTAACATCTTTTAATACAATCAAATCATCTCCTACTAGCTACAGGATACATAAAGCTCTGTTAGCTTATCCGACGTTATTTGTGAAGAGAAAAGATATTATTACTAAATCTATTACTATTCTGCTTTAAAATTCCCGAGCTATTTTGTCGGTTATATTTAAGCACAGTTTACAAATTGAACTGAATTTTTATTAAAGAATTGAATATAAAAAGGTATGTATCATCTTTAATGATTGGATATAAAATAATTTCATCATGGGAAATACGTTATTGGATATGACTAGGGTCAATAGATACATACGTATAAAATCAATTTACAATCAGAACCGCAGACCCAAGACTAACTTTCTACTGATCTTTAGTGGACCGAAAGTTATGTTACATGCGCTAAATTCTGACATAATCTTCCCGAACATTATATTAAGAAACACTCATCCCGCATTTTACTAAAAACAACCTTTACAATAAGGATACGATAAGTGGTCAGCATCAAAATCGATTGATAAAATATGGATTTGGCTACGCGTAACCATAGGGTATTTAGTGATTTATAATTACAGTTATGTTTGTAACAATAAGATATAGCAAAGTGTGATATATTGTTGGTAGCCTTTCGCATCTTCCCAAATCTTCTAAACGTCTACGAGTGTTATGCATACCTCAGAAGGAACTTTGATGCACGTGAGTGTTGATAGTAACTATAGATGGTGATGTAGAGGTATCAAGTAGATATCTAGAGCTAGCCCAATCATCTGCTTGACAGCGTGTGATTTAAATTCGTGCAGGTTCCTTACCTACATGCGTTGCAGCAGGAATTTGCAAGATAAACTGTACTCAAGTGAGTAGATTCAAGAACGGAAGCCATTTAATTCAGGATATAACTAGCACATATTGCGTTGAATTTCAACCTCACCTGGTGAAACCAATACGTCATTCAATATATAGATCTGGGTTCCACATCAGAAACAAACGCGGAGATTAAAATGATTAAGTCCGTAGTACTAAGCTTACAACGTATGCGGAGATTAGAAATAAAATCCGCATGCATATTGAGGCTTGGCTAAATCTATATCCTAATTTTGGGACTAAGTATACGTTATGTGATCTTTCTGGAAGTTTTTTGTGTACATGTAAAGTCCAAAAAGAGAATCATTTTTTTCCGAATCTGGCCAAGTTACAGATCCAGTCACGTGTTAGGTGGAGTATGGTTAAACTTAAATTCTATAAAAACTGGTTTTATTCCCCGCAACTGCTTTACAGCATTCATCTAATCTCACTAACTAAGAAATGTCTGAAATTAAAGAGATAAGAGCAATTGGTGTCCACGATTTCAACAACTGGCTTGATGCTAAAGAATTCACATATGAACCACAAGCAATGAGACCATATGACGTCGATATTAAAATTGATGTTTGTGGTATTTGTGGGTCTGATGTTCACGTTGCTAAAGGTAATTGGGGTGTGAAGTATTCTCCAATCTGTGTTGGTCATGAAATTGTTGGTCATGTTGTTGCAGCTGGCCCTGAATCTCGTTTCAAGGTTGGTGATAGAGTCGGTGTTGGTGCACAAGTTGATTGTTGCCATGATTGTAAGAGATGTAAAGGCGGCAACCAAAATCTTTGCAAAAACAATATAAATACTTACTTTGGAATTTATCCCTCAGGTAAAGTCACTCAAGGTGGTTATGCATCCCACATCAGAGTGAGTTCCGAGTTTGTATTCAATATCCCAGAAAACATGGATAGTATTCATGTTGCACCCCTTTTATGTGGTGGAATTACTGCTTTTAGACCAATGCTTACTGCCAATGTTAAGAAGGGTACCAAGGTTGGTATTTCAGGCATTGGTGGTATCGGTCATATGGCCATTCTATTTGCAAAGGCGTTAGGTGCAGAGGTGACAGCAATCTCCAGAAATGACAAGAAGAGAGAACTCGCAAAAGAACTAGGAGCAGACCACTACATTGCGTTGGACGAGGAGAATTTCTCCCAAAAGTACGAAGATTCACTTGATTTAATCATCAATACAGCGTCATCCTTCAGTGGTACCCCAATGAGTGAAGTGTTGAACTTACTTACCGCTTATGGTCAACTAATTTTTATCACTGCACCTCCAATGAACGAAAAAGTCGAACTGGTTCCGTTCCAAATGTTGTTGAATAACATTTCAGTAGGCGGTTCTGGTATTGGATCACCAAAAGATATTGAATATATGTTGAAGATTGCAGCAGAGAACAACATTAAGCCATGGGTTGAAACCATTGATATTTCGGAAGAAAATGTCAGTAAGGCATGGGAGAGAATGGAGAAGGGAGATGTTAAATTCAGATTTGTTCTCACTGGTTACGATAAATATTTCAAATAGTGTAACATTACTTTATAGCTAAGTGAATTTTACTGCTTTCTTATATATTGAAATATTCGAAACCGCTTTTACACTGATCCATTAAACAACATTTCAATAGCACCTTCAACAGATCCACCACTGCGTCTCAATGCTTTAATATTACGATCAAAATCGAAAAAACCCATGTCATTTAGTTGACGTAACTGAGTTGCATAAATTTCTTCAGGAGGCCTAGTATCAGCAGGTGTGGAAGAGCCAGCACCCAGACCATTCATACCTCCCAAAAGATTCAGCAGATCTGGATTTGTAAATGGGTTCGGATTACTTGCACCTCCAAGATTTGTATTTGCACCACCAAAAAGAGCGGCAAATGGATTAGCAGGCGCTGACGGATTCACATAATTCGTGTTTGCAGATTCCGATCCAGAAGTATCTGTTGTAGTTGTAGAAGATGCCTCGTTTGGATTTCCTGGAACAGGGAATCCACTAAATGGACCAGCACCAGCACCATTTAATCCACCCAATCCAGCACCACCAAAAGCCTTCTGCATTTCCAGCATGCTCTTCATTGCTTGTGGATTTGTTAACATATTCTTCATATAATCACTTTGAAGGAGTGTTCTAGCTGCTGGACCCATTGCCTTCAATTGTGGAGATTGTTCAATCATATAGTCAAGCATTTGTGGATTGTTCAACATCGATCTCATACTTTCTTGAAAGAGGGGGTTCTCCATCATTTGTTCAATACGATTTTCATCTGGTAATTGCATACCATCCGCTCCAAAGCCTAATTGATCCATCGTTGGCATTGGAATATTATACCCTGCATATCTTGCATCAGTTAAACCTGCTAATGGATCAAATGCTGCTGGACCGGTTTCGATATTTGTCGGAACAACAGAAGGGGCAGGCGTAGAGGTACTGGTATTTTCGCCACTGACTGTACCAGGTGTACTATTCTTAGCCGCACCTTTCACTAAATGAATTGCCTGTCCTTCTTTAATCTTGTAAGTATCAAGCGCATCGTTATCCTTTAAAACTTTACCTGAAAAGATCAAACGTTGCCTATCAACGGATATATCTAATTGAGAGGCAAGTTTTTCCTTTAATTCCAACACTGTCATCATTGGAGTAACAGATACCTCGTGTTTGACATCACCTGTCATCTTTATAGTGACTTTAAATTCGGACATTATATGTATTTGACTTTAAAGTGATTCTGACTTGTCTTCTAATTTGGACTCTGTTGATCCTATTTTCGATAAGAGTCGTTTTGAAATCGAAATTTAGTTAGCTCGAGTATTTTTTTGGCACATCAATTTTTTAACTTGAGGCTGGGCGATCGACCTAAAGACACTGAGCCACATTTAGCATTCTGTTCAATAGCAAGCTATCAATACTCTTTTGATGTTAGTTCCTCTTAATATCCACACTCATTGCTAAAATAAAACAACTATAAACATGGTATATACACCGGTGGGATATCAGCGACCCGACTTTCCTTCATTATACTGGCCGTTAGGAGCCGATTCTGTTGAGTTCAAAGAATCCTATTTGTACAGATTCAAAGATATATGGATGTTCACCACTATATGGGCGATGATATTTATGTGTGGGCTATACATATGTGCTGCTCTTTTGTTTTTATTTACACATCATGTTGGTTCATTGAATCCATCTAAAGAAACTAATATTTCGGAGGAGGAAGAAAATATTATTTCAAGTTATCGGTTAGAGCATGAACAAAATAGAACTGCAAACATTCAAAGTTATTTTGTAGATACAATACTCTCGGGACGATTGCCAATTTCAGGATACATTATTGCCATTTATATTGTTATGGGATCATTGCAAGGATTTATTGCAGGATCTGCAGTTGGATGTATGATCGGTGGTATTTACAATTCCGGACAATTCAAAGTAACACCATGGATACCTTTCGCTTTTGGATTGGTAATATCTGTCTATAACTTGGTGAGCTCATATTCGTTTACTGTGAGAACATTATAATTACATGATTACACGTTAAAAACCTCTTTATACCCTTTATATAAATATTATAATTTGATGACCCAATTTAACCTAAAAAAAATAATGAAAATATATATAGTTACAAATTAAAAGAAGCAAAAATAAATCTATTCTGAACAATCAAAACAATACATTTTTACTTCACCATTTTCCAAACCCGAAACAACTCTCGAATCACCTAAACCAACACATGTAACTGGACTAGAAGTTGTAAAAGTATGCATACAATGTCCATTTTGTAAATCCCAAATCTTGATACTTTTATCCTGTGCACCACTAACAATTCTAAAAGTATCTGCAGCAATAGACCACACTCCTTCAATATGTCCAAACTGTGTACGAATACATTTTCCGGTACGTACATCCCACAATTTGATAGTATTATCTAATGAAGCCGTTAAAAGATGAGTTGGTAGATGAGCACGCTGTTTCACAAATTTATCTAGATCTGTTTCAGGAGTATCTTCATCAACATCCTCTTCACTGTCACTATTCGTCTGTTCATTTCTTTCAGATGTCCTATTTTTCAGTTCTGTTTCAGCACTGAAATCTGTTACTAAATCTTCAGTGAAAGTAAATGGAATAACACATTGAACTTGTGCTGTATGTCCACAGTTTTCCACACCTCCGTATGTTGCAATACATTTATTTGTTTCCAAATCCCAAAGTTTCACGGTAGAATCATCACTTGCACTAAATAAACTTCTACTCTTTGGATGTATTTTAACACATGTAACCCAGTCGGAGTGTCCTCGTAAGGTATAACAGGTTCTAGTATCCACATGCCAAACTTTAACTGTCTTATCAGCACTTCCACTAACAATCAACTTATCTAAGAAATCCACACTTATAACACCTTCACGATGACCAGGATAAGATGATATACATTCACCTGTTCTCCAATTCCATACCTTAATTGTAGCATCTAATCCTCCTGTAATTAGCTTTTGGTCGTCAAAGGATAAAGATTTAACTCCCATTTCATGTCCAGTTAATGTTCTGATAAGTTCTCCCGTATCTGTATTCCAAATTTTAACTGTTTTGTCATATGAACCAGTCATAAGTAGCTTATTGTTATCAAACTGACAGCACAATATACCTTCAGTATGCCCTTTAAAGGTTTTCAGAGAATAAAAACCTTTCCGCCAATGCCTCTCAACCGTATAACGTTCAGAGTATACAGCTTTCCATGGCCTTTTCTTTCTCAGTTTTTGTTTGGCAATTTGTGAATTTGAAAATGTAGAAGCATTTACATTATCAGATTTCCATAGAGGTTTTGGACAGCAAGAAGTGTTCTCAGTTTCTGAATCATCTTCAGTTGAAAGTCTTCTTTTTCGTTTATCTGGTTTGAGTGATTTTTCTTGTAATTTTTTAACAGCCATTAGTGGTAAACCCCAACCACATTGTGGACACTTTCTGTCAATGTGTTGCTCACACATGTATCTCCAAACCCTATCGTCATCAGCTAATTGTTTCCATCTCGTGGAAACTTGTGCAGCATTACATAAACTTTGACAATCAAGATAACACAGAATTTTAAGTGCTAACTCACTTGGCAACATTTCAAGAAAATCAATCTTTAGTAAGTGTGATATGTCGTGAGAAATTAAAGATAATTGTGGAAAACAACATTGCGAAATAAGTCCTTTCATTATTAACTCTCTTTGTGAATTGGATGCCTTTGCAAATGTTGACCAAACATTTGCCACTTCTTGCTGTTCCTTTCTTGAAAAAGTTTCTAACTTATTTTGAATCTCTGTCAGTTGTTGTTTATCAGCCATCTTATTACATCGAACCCTTGGGTTATGACGATAACAATACTTTTTATCTAATTCGAAATCTGAAATATGGTTCTCAGTTTGCTCAGTTGTTGATATTGTAGACTTTGAATCAATGCTCAGCATCTCGTCATTTTTTGCTGGTACTTCAATGGTTTCAAATCCAATATCAGCGACAGGTACCTTATTTGGTTCATCAAGTGATCCATTTTTGTGAAAGTTTAGGCTTGAGTCATTTTGGTCGACTTTTTGTTTCTTATGCAAATGCTTACTTGTGTTATCTTTTATGGTATTATTTTTGGAAAGGACTTTTTCCAAACCAGTAGTTTCTGTGATGAGGTCCGAGGAACAACTTAGTTGCAAATACTGCATTCTATGCGACTGTTCTTTCTTTGGCATTACTATAGTGAAGTAAACGAGAAGCTTGTTTCTAAAGGAAAAGAAAGTTGCAATTACAATTAATCTAGGTAGTTTATAGGAATTGTGAAAATGCTAAAGGTTACGGAGGGCTACAAAAACTGTACGAGCGCCACACTTTTCTCTCCTCGGGAGTTCCGAGATCCGAGGACACGTGACTAACACCACTTGTCCTCAGGGTTGGCCTTATAAGCTTCGTAGTCACTCTTGCGGTAGATGCTGATTTCCGTTTCGTTTTCGATGCCATAATCCACCAGTTTCTTCTGGTCTTCGCTGATATCAAGGACCCAGTCGTCGTCATGGTCCATGTTGATCACGAGGTTCATCGTTTTCGTACCATGTGCATGAGTATAGATTTTCATTGTGTCGTAGTCAAAGTTTCTGTATGGTCTTAGAGAACCCGTAGTATTTATGGCTTCCATAATTATAGCATAAAGTTGTTTGGGGGTCGTATGGAGAAGATCAACATGGTGGAAAACGTGGTTCCGAATGTTTCTGTATGGGAATGATTTTATTATGCGGACGGTGATAACCGAATCGTTAAGTGGTCTCGCCGTGGATGTTAAAGGTTCTTCTAGATCATAATCCATTGCTTCAGTTTTAAAGATGATGTCTGCGGAGCGGAACGGATTAATTGTTATCCAAAGCGGAGCTATACCTTGAAGAGATTAATTTGACTTGAAATATTTTTTCAGAATGGATTACATAAAATGATAGATTCAAAAACTCTATTTTTTAAGTCGTCATGATCAAAGCAATAAGCTACAAACGCCAAGTTGATTTATGCTTTTGAAATTTAATCAACATAAAGGATTTTTAATAGATGATGAGAATGCTGGTAACGTGTTAGATATAAAGAAAAATTTGACTAAAATCTCATCATACAATGAAACCATCTCTAGAAAGAAATCAAAAAATGATCAGACTGGATGTGAATACCGAACCTGTGGATTTGATTTATTAGGGCATGTTTGGGAAAGTGGTGAATATGATAGTGATGATTTAGATGAAGGTAATATTAATGATTTTGAGAGTACAATTGACCGGTATGGAACGTTTTTCCGAGATCAAAATTACATTCTGTTGAGTCAAAACACTAGTGATTGCAATGATGATTTAAGCTCACATCAATCGTTATATGGAAATTCTGTACTTGATATAACAAACGAAAGTAAAGACAAAGCAATAAATAAAAAGAGTAAAAAAACAACAAAGATGTCGGTCGAAGAGCGCAAAGAGTTGAGGAAGCAAACACGAGTATTGAAAGCTAATGCTAAAACTTCGAGACGAACTAAAAAATCATCAGGTATGAATAAACATATTGAAGAGAGTAATGGAGCTAGTTTATCCACATCGAAGTCGAAAGTCAATCACTTAAAATATCTTATGGAGGATTGCATCAAAGAAGCTGAGAGTCAATCGGGGTCAAAACTGGATGATACGTCAAGAATTTTACAGATCGATGATGTCTCTATTACTGTGAATGATTTGAAGAATCTTTTAGATGATGAATGGCTTTCTGATAGTAATATTGGATGGGTATATGCGTTTTTATATCATGGGTACATTTTGCCATTATTATCAACAAAAATGACAAACTCTAAATTTTGTCAATTTGAAGAGGATAACAAGATATTTAAGTCTCCGATTTGTTTATTACTACCAACGTTTACATTTTTGATTGCTAATCACCCTGAACCTAGAGAACTTTTAGAAGCAAAAGTATTACCTACTGGCATTGAAGATGCACAATTTATTTTCTGTCCGTTGAATGACAATGATGACTTTGGATCATCCGAGGGAGGATCACACTGGAGTTTGGTTGTCTTTACTAGACTATTGATAGCGAACGACTTTGGTAAGAGCTTTGTTCAGAAAGCTTTAGTTTTTGACTCTATGTTTGAGGCTAACTTTTCAGAAACGAAACGCTTGGTTTCGAATATGGCCCAAGTTCTTTACAAACCTGAAAATTCGAAATACTCTACAAAATGGGATATAGTTCATATAAGGGAAGCACCACAACAAACCAATGGATCAGATTGTGGTGTATTTGTTTGTGCTGTCACTGCTTTTTTAGTATCCGAGTTAGTTGCTCTTGTTAATGCACCTCCAAATTTTGTCATTGATCTTTCTTTATCAAATTTAAGATTCAGTGCACTTGATGCTAGAATATGGATGTTGAGCACACTTTTTAATTGCATTAAGAATAGAAAAAAAAATTTAAATGAAAAATGCTAGCTATACTACAAATTGAATGCTACTTCTATAAATTATAATGATATGTGAGACTTTTTGCTAATTAATTTCATAGCATTTACATCTCCCTTTGCCAATTCAGGGATGTTGAGAACGTTTGATAGACATACCCATGGATCACGCGATCCACCCCAACGCAAGACCTCATTTTTGAACTTTTCACCAGCTTCTCTTGAAAAAGGGTCTTTTTCAAAAAGTTCATTCCAAACTTTAGCTGCGATTGCACGATCCAAAAGATAAGAATAATAAACTGCACCATAAGAGTACAAGTGTCCAAATTTACCTGGCCATGTTGATTTAGTATCTGCCAAGATCATCATATTTGATTCTAATTCGTGATATATGGCAATTGCATCGAATCTTTTGTCATTAATGGAGATATTGGTGGCACCATGATAAAGTTGGTCGAGCAATGCCATTTTAGCTTGACCGAATGTTTCAGTTGATGATAAAATTTTATCAGCTGCTAGATGCTTTTTCAGCAATTCGAGTGGAACCGGTTCTCCTGTTTGATAATGTTTACCAAAAGAAGCTAAAACTCTTTCATCACGTGCGAATGTTTCATGTAGGATTGATGGCAATTCAACAAAGTCTGTTTGACATCTTGTTCCGGAAACATTATGTAGTTCTGTTCTACCTAGCATACTATGCATTGCATGACCCATTTCATGAAATAATGTCGCAACTTGATCTAAAGTTAAACAGATGACACCTGCAGAATTTGTATTATAGTTACAAACCAATGAGATTACAGGCAATTGATATGTTTTGCCATCATGAACAATAGTTTCAACATTTTTAGTTGCTGGGTAAGTTTTCAAATTAAACTTATCATCATCATTCAATTCATTTTCATCCATTTGTCTTGAACAAACTACTGTGAAATGAGCTGGATGTGGAGTTTTACCTGATCTTTGTAATAAATCAAGGTACATTATACCTACTTTACCATCTTTGTCACTTATTGCATCGAATCTACGGACTTCCTGAGACCAAACTTCTCCTGGGTCAATTTTTTGAGGGACCAATTCAATACCATAAATAGATTGGAAAAGTTTAGACAAACCACTTACAACTGTTCCCAAAGAGAAATATTCAGTAATATCTTCAAATTGAGTTGATTTTTGAGAGAGCATATATTTTGTTAAAAGGTATTCTCTATCCCATGGTTTTATAGATTTTACCACATCTTCATCACTAGCATTTGATTTAGCATTAGGCAAATATTTATATAAATTTCTTAATTCTTTTATAACATTTGGTTGTAGATCTTTGATCAATTCTTGGAGTAAACTTAGGACATTTTCAGGGGTACGTGCCATTTTATCAGCCAATGCATATTCGGAATAGTTTTGACATCCCATAAGTTTTGCTAAAATTTCACGACATCTTAATAAATTAGTTAAAAGTTGTATTTGTTCAATTGGTACACTATGTAATGCAGTCCAAACTCTTTCTCTAATTATAGGATTTGGACAAGATCTAATAAGTTCAAATGGTATATGTCCATATAAGGGGATAGTTAAACTTCCATCAAATCCTTTTGAGAAATTTTTCATATGATCAGGTTTTATATCAGAATCTTCCCATTCTGATGGTTCAATTTTAACTGATGATTGTGCAGGAATAGTAATATTATTATTAAATTCTTGACCAGCGGCTGCAATATAAGAAGATAATTGAACAAATTGTTCACCAGTTTCTTTATCCATATCGATACCAGATTTCTTGAAATCTGCATATAATAGTTCACCAACTGAAATTTCTTCACCAGAAAGTTCATTTCTAATTTTTTGATCATGAAGTACTTTATTTAAATTATCAAATAATGGTTTTGAAGTGTTTAAAATGTTCATATGTTCAAAAAGTTCCTGATGTGCATTTTCTGCTTCATTAATAAAAGATTTATTTGGATGTACAACTCGAACAAATTCGCATAGATCAATAACTCTGCAAAGAATATCTGATAATCTATCTAAATCTTTAACATAAGAACGTAAATCATTAGAAGATTTTGCATCGATAAGGTTTGAAGTTAAAGATTTAGCTGCTTCAAGTGATTCATTCGAGAAAGTTTTAAGACCTTTTGCATTTTTCAAATATGGATTTCTAAATAGACCTTTTGAATTACTAGATTTAGAAAACATTTTCATGCTGAGATCGTAAGTGCCCCTTTTCTGCCAAGTATTAAATTTGTTCCATTCATCAGTTGAATCGAATATATTTTTGATTAAATCATCATCATTTTGAATTTCATTATTGATTTTAGATGATGTTGAAAAGGTTCTTCTAGATAAGGATAACCAAAGGAAATCATTAAAATATTTCCTCTGTACTATTTTATGTCTCATCTATATTTAAGATTTTGTTTGTTACGGGAAAGAAAAAGAATCTGTCATAATTGGGGAATCAATCGATGATGACTTTAATTGAAATTTGAGATGAGTGCATTTTATCAAAATTTTGACGAGCCTCTAATTGTTTTCAGCAAGTTGTATACAATTGTACATAAGAGAAACAAAATAAGATTTTGAAAAGTGAGTTATAAAATAATAATTAACGTTTAGCTATACAAGCTTTCCAAGCATTATCTGTAAGACGATCAAAAAGTTCCTTATCTTTGGCGATATTTCCAGATAGTGTTTGACTATATCTGTAAGTAAAAGAACCTAAAGTTAGGGTACCAATAACTTTCTGTAATGAAGGTCTCTTTTCTTGCTGGCTGTAAACACTATCTGCACTATCTGACAATTGATTTTCGATATCATCATTTTTTTCATTTGAATCATCATCGAAATTATCTTCTGCGGTATTTGGATTAGATGATGAATCGATTATATTGGTATTATCAACAAAGACATCAGAAATATTTGTAGTTCCAAATTCTGAACTTAAATTTGGATGCATTTGAGTTTGAAGTCGAATTTGTTGCTTTTGCATTCTTTCTGCTTCTTGTGTAGACGTGAGTTTGGGATCCGTTGACGATTTATACCTCTTATTGTCACTTCCAGATGGTGATATGGAGTCATTTCTTTTTTTACTATTCAATGGAGACCCGGCTCGAAATTGGGGGTTATTGATAGGATAAGAAGATGGTGGAGTAATTACCGGTATTAGCCGTCCATTAACTCCTTTTACATACATAATCTGTTGTTGTTGTTGCTGTTGTTGGTTTGAAGATATTATAGACACACCTTGTCTTTGTTGAGGTATCACTACTAGTGGCTGCTGTGAAACTTGTTGGATCAATGGAGCAACTGGAGCAGCAACAGGCAAATACACTATCTGTCCTGTCTGAGAATTATAGAAAAGTTGTTGACAAGGTGAATATGCTTGCATTTGTTGAAGTTGTTGCACTTGTTGTATTGGTAGTGGTTGGTAGTAGGTAATTTTTTCTGCAGAATTGTTTGTTGGTGATATCTTAGGACTAGCTAAAGTAGAGTCCTTTAAATTGAATTCTCTTTGTGATGGAGATCCTTTATTTGAGGAAAGTGTTGAATTGTTGGATGCAGATGGATAAGGATATTGTTGGGTA
The DNA here is from genome assembly GCA_039700735.1 of Pichia pseudocactophila. NCBI lineage: Eukaryota > Fungi > Ascomycota > Pichiomycetes > Pichiales > Pichiaceae > Pichia > Pichia pseudocactophila. Next base: position 113,281 of record JBBJZV010000151.1, read on the forward strand.
GGTTGTGGTTTAACAAAACGTTTTGGTAAATTCAAGGGGCTAGGTATTGAAGATTTTTTCTGTTTTCCAACGGAAGCAGTGAGTGAAGGTTCAAGTGATTTAGTATTAGATTTATAAGTATCTTGACCTTGCTGCAAAGTGTGGAATGAATACTTTTTATCTTGATCAGTAATGGAGTCATTTTTTTTATTTTTTGGAGAGTCGATAGCATGAATAACTGATTTATCAGAATGTGATGTATTACTTACAACTAGAGAAGTTTTCGCTTGGTCTTCTGAGTGATTTTTATGATTTACATGGTTCAACGAGGAGTCACAAATGTCTCCAAATACTTCATTATCAGTTTCGGCATTTTGTTTACCATTTTGAAATCTAGCCGTCTCAGGGGGCCCCAACTGTACAGGTTGTTCTGTTAGCGTTTTCGTTGGACTCGGGATTGATGACATTTAAAAGTTTCTAAGACCCCTATGGTGAAATTTGTGTTAGAATGGCAGACTATGGAGCCGTGTGAGAGGAAGTGAAACCAATACTAGACCAGGAACCTGTCAGTTCCTAGCCAGTGTTTGCGTCTCTCTAGTTAGAGTTCCTCAAGCACGAGAGCTCCAGCGAAACTTCCACGCCCCGTGATCGGCGAATTCAACGATTTCGAAACCAGCGCACTGCAGAAAAACGAAAAAGCGAGAAAATCCCAAAATCCGCATGCAAAATCCCAAATCCAGAGTCACGTGCTGCCAATGAATAACTGGGGTGGCCGGGACTCGAACCGGGCACAAAGCAGATTTCTGTATGCGGCTCAACGACTCTGATTCGATCCGAGATGACGTTGACGTTGACGTCGCGGGAAGGGCTCGGGAAGTGGAGTTGACTGACTAAAACTTGCTTATCTGCGGGCCAAAACCCCCCCCTCACTTTTTTTTTTTCAAAAATAATTCAAAATTGTCCCAAAGGGGTAATTAGGCCACTTTTTAAAAAGTGACCACCTTCCCAATTAGGAAGGTGCTTACTTACGTAAGCATACCCTAGTAGAGTTACTGGATACTACTTAAATCATATATACTTAAAACATAATCTATATATAACAGTTGATATTTAGTATATAATATATCCAATGTACTAAAAGAAGAACATTTTGCTTTGAATCAAGTAATGTAATTAAATTACTAAGTATTTACTTTTCAATATATTTTCTATTCAGTAAATACAAACTATAAGCTCTCAATTAAAGCATTTAAGATGGATACTCTACCATTGTTTAGTAATTATAAGTAGTTGAACTTCATGAGTGCTTGTAGAAGAAGCATTTGCGATGTACTTTTTTTTTGTGATTCTTCTTTAGTTAGTTTGAAACGACCAATTTTCTTATTGTGATATGGAAATGGTCATCGTTGTAGTATTCATGTCTTTAAATAAGTTTGCAGTGGTATGTATATCTCTTTTGTAATTAACTTATAAATTTTTTGATCATAAATTCATTTACATCTTCAACTGTCATTAAGTGAAAAACTGCTGCTTTTTATCAATATGTTGGAAAATTTGTCTGTAAGATTGGGATTATTTTTTCAAAATCTTGCTATATTGAATATATCACTTATAAATAAACAAATATGATAGTTTTTATTATTTGTCTAAAAGCAGATTGCTTCCGAACTCATGATACTTGTTTATAAAAATGCAGAACAGATACAACGTAATTCCCTGTCGCAAAAATTTGAGTCCATTTTCAGGTCAAAATCCAGATTTAATTTTTGAATATTTTTGTTATTTTTTATGTTTGCTGTTCACTAAAACAAAATATCCTTCTTCAATGACGTACACAACATTAGTTCAAATATTCACTACTTACGTTTCTTCTATGGAAAGATCATTAAATGCTTTGACTTCTGAATCTAGAAACGAACGCTCTCTAAGTTTTATTTCAGATTTGGAAAATGCCACTACGAGTGTTGAAAACACTTATAACTTGCTTAACGACAGCCAAGAGTTGAATTTTCCTTTCAAACCTTTGATTCTTAATCAAAGTAAAAATGTTTTGAAAGTTTTAATTGATACGTTAAATGAAGAAGGCGCAGAAGAAAATGATTTTGAAACCGAATACGACAATTTGCTTAAGGATTACTCTGATGTTGGAGAGAACATTTTGAGTATATCTTCAGAGTTTCAACAAGAGTTTATTGTGTCATTGGCAAA